>AWWV01012118.1:0-105140 GCA_001974805.1 Corchorus capsularis | reverse complement strand
AACTATGGGATGTAGTCCATTTCAACATCATTCATGAGTAAAAATAATATAATTAATTAATGTTATACTATTCAAATTTCAACATGCAATTCACTTAAATTAACTTGACCTCTAACTGTTACTTGTAGTTGCAAGTGGCAAACTCAGCCAATGTTTTCAGCATCAACCATCATCAAGTGGCCAAGTGGGGATAGAGATGGCAATGTCAATTGTACTCAAATCATACAACAAATCAAATCAACCAAACCAACGCCCGCCTTTTTTTTTTTTTCCGAATAACGCCCGCCTGTTGGGTTGAGTTGAAATTGTTAAATGTCTCGTGAAAAATGACTCGGATTCGAATCTTATGAATAAAGAATAAAGATATTGAGAGAGCTAAACTCTAATTAATTTGAGTGTTCCAATTCCGAATTAATTCTAGTTTAACTTTAATGTGATGGATCAAAATCCTTTGCCCCCATTTTTGGTGCCCCAACCATAAAATTATGCAACATGTCCCTAGTATTATATCTTATTTGTTTTCGAGTTTTAACAAATAGTAAAAATCCCAATTAAAACCAAGTTTAACCCCAAATTAACAACAAATAATTATATATAAGGGTTAGTCCTAAATTTTAATATATTCCTCGTAGGATTTTAGAATGAAAATATAAAATTTAATTTAACCAGGCAAATAAATAATAACATTAAAAACTGAAAAATGACACGTGTCATTATTTGGTGGATGGAGCACAATGGGGCACCAAAAATGGGGGCAGAGGATTACCGGATAGATGGAGTTTGAAAAAAAAAACACTCAAATTAATTTTTTTGGGCCAGAAATACTCAATTAATCAATGCAACTAGGCCTAAGATGCCATTTGGATTATTACACTACACCCAGAAACCCAAAAAGAAAAAAGGACTTTAGGTCATTAATATAATTCTATTGATGGGCCCAAAACGACAGAGTTTAACAGACAAAACCCTACGCAAGTCCAGCAACAAGTGATCCATAACTTCCAACTAAAACCCAACCCATTAAGCCCATCGTCCAGGATAAATAAACAAGAAAATAGAAAAATAGATCGAACGGTTGTAAACAGACTATAAAACCACCATATAATAAAACCCTAATCCTCAGACTCTCTCCATTTCCTCTTCCGCCTCTCCATCTTCGTAACAGTCACACACTTTCACAAGCGAAAATGGTGAGTCTTTTCTTCTGTTTGTTAAGCGTTCATCGTCTTCAACTTCTTTACATCGTTTATCTGGGTTTTAACCTTCTTTTTTCATTTTGTTTTGGGTTTCACTTTTTGTAGCCTTTCAAGAGGTACGTCGAGATCGGAAGAGTAGCTCTCGTCAACTACGGCAAAGAGTATGGCAAGCTCGTTGTTATCGTCGATGTCGTTGACCAGAACAGAGTATGTTTCTCGTTTCATAGTTTCTAATTTTTCGGATTAAGTATCGATTACTTTTACTGAAATCTTTCATTTTATGCTCTTATATGATTTATACCGATGGAAAAAGCAGTTTTTGTTTGAATTTTCTTAATGAATATACAATGGGTTTAGCCTACATATATATTATAATGTTAAAGAGGAAAAAAACTGTTTTTTAAACATATAAGTTGAATGAATTTGTACTTGGCATAATTAGAATTTAGCTGTATTGAAGATAGGCGCTGTGTTTTTTCCAGTTGAGATAATATTCAATGAATTTTGTGCTGTTATTAGCTCGCCAGCATCGATGGGGACATGAATCTGGATTGTGCTAGGTTTTGGCATAGTAACTGTCAATTTTGTATTGCTGGATATTTGTTGTGTCCTGGAATGTTTGCATTCAATTTGGTTATAGTTTTACCTTATATTGGTAATAGGTAGAGTCTATCTGTAGAAGTTGAGGTGTTTAATGTGTCAATCATGGTTACTCTATGAAAATGAAAGAGTTGGAGCAGTTAGCCTAAAATATAGGTTAGGGCACTTGGTGCTCTGGCTCTGGCTCTGGCTCTGTTGTTTTGGTTAGGGCATATGGGATTATTTTTTGTACCATGGTTGAATATTGAATTAGTAGATGGACAAATGTGGAGTTTTGTTGTAGTTGGTGTGCCAATGTTTGCGTAGGATTTCGATGTAACTTTTGCTTGTGTCCTGACGTTGCAGGCTCTAGTTGATGCTCCAGATATGGTCAGGGGCCAAATGAACTTCAAGAGGCTTACATTGACTGATATCAAGATCGACATTCCCCGTGTACCCAAGAAGAAGACTTTGATTGAAGCAATGGAAAAAGCTGGTAAGGATAATCAATCATTCTTACTGCCATTTAAAAGGTTTTCCTCTATGTTATTTTCTGCTTTCTAATTGTTTTTTATTTAATGGCAGATGTTAAAAACAAGTGGGAAAGCAGCTCATGGGGAAGGAAGCTGATTGTCCAGAACAGGAGGGCATCTCTCACCGACTTTGATCGGTTCAAGCTTATGTTGGCTAAGATCAAGGTAAGTTTTATGGTACCTCTAGTGTTACCTATTTTATGTCAGTTGGGATTTTCCTGGAAAATGGCCAAAAGGCTTTTCTTAAAACTTTGACACAAGCTTACATCATATAATATGATTTTGCAGAAAGCTGGAGTCGTCAGGCAGGAGCTTGCTAAGCTGAAAAAGGAGACTGCAGCTTGAAGTGTTATTAAGATTATGGATTTTTGCTAGTTTTGTCATCAAAATTCTGCAATTTGTTACTTTGGAATGGTTTTTTTTTTGTTTGTCTTAATATTAAGATCAGGATTAAGATCATCAGTTGAGGGAACTTTGTTTACCATATGACAGATTTTTGTAGTGAGTTTATTGCGACATATTTTCTGCCAAATGTGGTTTGCTTGCTGCAGTTTACATTTCAAACTCGACGCACTTACATTTGCTGCATGAGTGGCATTTAGTGCCGTTCAGTTTGTGTCGCTGACACTGATTATTCAAAGAATTTGAAGGGTTTGTTGCCTTGTTGGCAACTAATCTGATTATTCAAAGAATTTGCAGCGATAATTGTGATTATTATTCAAAGAATCAAACCGGTTATAAGAAAATATAATTTTGTAAAACCCTAATAAAGGGACTAAATGCTTTTAAATCTTATCGATGGCCTCTTGGCTCTTTATTTTAATACTGGAATTTGATCCATTGAAAGAGTCTTGTCACAGCAGAAAGAAATTAACAGGAAGAGTTGTATTGAGGATAGAATTAAGCAGCTTCTTCAAAATAATGGCCTAATTGTGTTAGAAAAACAAGTTACTTGACATAACTTATCACTCACTAACAGAAATTTTAGAATATTTCCTTCCGAAGTATTTTCTATGAAAAGATATTGTAAGCGTCTACATCATTTGTGGAAATGCTACCAAAAGACTTACAGATTTAACTTTGAATCACCTATCTGAAATGCTACCAAAAGATAAAACTCAAACTTTGCTCCCTGCGCTCATGTGACCGTATCATAAATTGCTGATTGCGTTGATCAAAATCCTTTGCCATGATACTTGGTGACAAGGTCACTAAACTCAGTGGTAATAATGGGTTCCCCAAGTTGTCTCAGTAAGTTGCACATTACAGAATATACATGTCTCCTTTCTTCTGGTCGATTCCAAAGGGCACAGAGAACTTCTGGAGGAAATACAGGAGCTGGCTGGGCAAGCCACCGGCTTTTATTTACTTCAAGTCCATTCAATCTGGATGTATATGCAACAATATCATCGTCATATATTAGATGAAGGCTTTTACTTATTATAAAACTTTAATTATCCAAATGCATATTATAAGAATCCTTCAAGGATTAGACTTACCCATTAATAATATTCAGCATGTTAGGCCATTCAGCAAGCTTGAAATACACATCCACGATACCGTTAGCTCTCCTTTTAGAAAGCACGACTTTTCCGTATGAACTGCATATTTTCTGTACACTGGTATCAGGCTTAATGTTTGATATCCTTGCTACCGTTGTTCTTGGTGCATCAATCCTGATGATTGGCAGCTCCTTTCCGGAAACATGTATGGAATGTTTTGCAAGTGCTCTCTCTTTGTCATCTTCTGTCTGACAAGTGAGACTTCATAAATAGGTATTTAAACACAAAGGAAGCATAGACAATAGAACCTCAAGATACAGTATTCCTAGACAACAGAAGTTTCACCTCAAACTCCACGTATACAACAGAACTTGTGGAACCCAACAAAAAGCTGGATATACCAGACTGGCAGAAAGCGAGAGCTTCCTTTAGCTGTTGTGAGCTTATATCCTCAGACAGTTGTTCGACTTTTACTGTTCTGGTAGGATTCTTGACTAGTGCAACTGGAGCCTCAGGATCGCCTATCAGATCAGGAATGGAAATTGTATCATCCATGCATTCTGAATAAGTTGCATCCACAAAGGCTTGACAACTCCGATAATAAAGGTCTTTCTTGAGAGCACGTTGGTAACCTTCCCATGTCTGCAATACAGCCTCAATGCTAGTCAAAATTTTCTACATTTGCACAAAGGCAAAATGCTTTCATAAAGCAAAAAGTTCTACAAATACTTCCTTATACTTGCTCAACCTACCATTTAGATTAGAAATTGGTCAAGTACTTAAGTTTGACTTTTAAAGTCTCCTGATGCCTAGAGCAATTTTATTGATAAATATGATAAGACACTGAAGTAAAAGAACCATGAGGCGGAGATTAGAGCTTAAAACCTTTTCACAATCAAAAAACTAACCTCAAAATGTACCAAGGCATCTTTGAAAATGCTCCCTTTAGTCGAGGAAACTTCCTCTACATTAACAATTGGCTCGCAATCGCTGAAAGCTTCACGGATTTTGGGTTTTCCAATGTTTTGTGGTAAGAACCTGATTAGTACTGTGTTTCCCTTAGACCCTTCTTCAGAGTAAGTATGTGGACTGCTTTTCAGCTTGTTTTTGCTTGTTGGAAGAGCTCCATGATTGTTTGGTCCTGATTTTCCATGATCTGAGTTTGCATAATTCAATCTGCTGCCCTCCTCCTGCTCACTCACAGAATCTAAAGGAATACTAGACTCTTCTTTCTTGTCAAGTGGCGTTTTCTTTTCACTGCTCTTTTGATGTTGTTGTAATGATGTATCTATTCTTTTAACATCAGAATTATGCAACTTAGCCTGGTTCTGGACATCTTTAAGGAACCCTTCAGTGCTGACTTGATCTGTTACACTGGAAATCGTTATTTCCCGAGCCTTAATAGTCGATAGACCACCAGGTAGGCCCTTGATGCTTTTAATTAAGTCATTGAATTCCACCTTCTCCTCAACTTTCTTCCCTGTTGAAAATTCAGTTGGTGCTAGAGCAGCATGCAACTTATCAGCCACTTCCCCTGTTGCTGCATTATTCTTTGCTCTCTGTAAAATACTAGTCAAGTCCTTGGCTCCTAAAGAATTGGATAATATACACTTTTTGCTTGAATTAGTACTTGCATGTGACCTTTGAACAGAACTTGCAGATATCTTCCCATGTAGATGGCTCATATTTTCAATTGAAGATAAGTCCTCTGATAATGTTTTAGGTTTTTCATTAATCCGCTGTGTAAAACCAAGTAAATCTCCAACACAAGGTTTCCTTTCCTTGTCACAGTCCACAAGTTCATTTGACATTGCCTCTCCAACTTGCTTGACATCATCTTTTAGCTTTTCCGCAATTATATCTGAAATCTTCCCTGATGGATCCATCTTCAAAGAAGACTTTTCTACCGTTGCACCAGAAGCTAAAGATTTTGATTTACCGACCTCAGAAGTTGCAGTCACAACTACACCCTCAAAAGCATTTTCCTCAATCGTATGGGTTGTTGAACAAGATGAAACACCCTCTATACCACCAGGAGAACCCGTTCCGACTTCCGGCGACTTAATTACACTTTGGGACACAGGAAATTTTGTGTCGTGTGGACTATTTTGTGTCATTTCAGATGCTGTTATGTCAGCTTTGGAATCTGATGTTTCACCAGCAATGGTTTTCTGAGGTTTAGGGCTGCCTAACATCTTTTGCTTTATGTTGGTCAGTATTCCTTTGAACCATGTCCCTGTTTCTCTGTATAGAGTAGTTGTAGAACAAATGGAACAAGAAGCCACTTATTACAAGGCATATTAACTGATTGTAAGCAAGACTTTTTCCCCACCAAGCTGAAAAAAAGTTATTTAGAAATGCACACAAAGCAAAAGATAGCTAAGCTCTACTATTATCAACATACTAAACCAAATGATCAAAGTAACATGCATATTAAGATCAATATGCCCTTTTGAAAATATTAACAAATTTCACTATCAAAACCCATTATTTCATCCATCTAAACTTCACTAAAAAGTATTCTATCAGTAAATAACCAAAAAGGAAAAAGAAAGCTCACTTCTTTGGTTCCTCCTTCGCTGCCCTTAATCCTTTCAAAAAAGAAGATTTCTCAGACCCACCACCACTAGAAGAAGAAGAATAAGAGCACCATCTTGATGAATGAATAAGCACTGCAATAATTTGTAAATCGGTCCCTTACTGTTAGTGAAAACGACCCAGAAATTGTTTGAAGAAATTACAGAAAGAGAATAAGAAAAACATTCTTTTTTCTGAAATGGGATTTTGTACCTCTGTTGTGGAAATGCGATGCTCCTGGTCTTGGAAGTAGGAGCCGAGCGATTGCCATTTTGGGAAAGGTTTCCGTTTCCGGTTTCGGCTCCCCACCGTGATTTCGCAAAGGGCGAGATGGGGGAGAAAGGAAGAAGGGGTTTTAGAGAGGTTTAGGAAATGACCTTTTTTATTTTGTTTACCTTTTATAGTATTCTTTACATTTTCTTATTTTCTATTTTTCTTCCCTAAAAGAAATTAGCTAATAAATGAAAGAAAGTGTTCCATTTCCCTTCCCCAAAAACAAAATTACATAATTTACATTACATTACAGCTAAATTAATGGGTGCCCCATTTTCCCCCAAAAAAGGAAAATTAGGGTAAAAATGCCAAAGTGTCCCGCCAAAGGGCCAAAACAGTACTCTCAGTTCACTTAAAAATCCTCAAAAATCTTAGACATCACACCACTCCAAATTCCAATCACCAGAAAACAAGACACAATTCTTGTCCAAAACCCCAAATTTTCTTGCAGAAATCTCAGTTGGGCTGCGACAAGGTACTATATTTTTATCCTTTGATCATGATCATGATCATGAATTATGATCAAGTCTTATATAATCTTTGTCTCAAAATGAATACTTGTTTGTTTAGATTTATTTTGTCAGATTCTCTTGGTATTTGTGGTTGCTTTACTGCACAAATGAGAAATGAAGTTGAAGTTTTTAAACAAAAATGATCAATTTAATTTAAATATGAAAAAAAAAACCCAAAAGTGGGTTTATTTGTTCTATGATTCTATCATGTTATTTGATTTCTATTAACCAAGTTAGTGTATTGTAACTCATAAAATCATCTACTCACTAGTGCTATTATTTTCAAAACTTGTAAAGATTGGATGGAACTTGATTATACATGGCTTCTTGATAATTTATACTAATTGTGTGTCTCTACTTTACTCGCAATGATCAGTTGAATACATTGTCTGCAAAAATGTGCCAATCTGCAAAGAGAAGGAAAAAAGTAACAGCGGCTGAGGATGGGATAGACAGAATCAGTAATCTGCCTGAATGTGTTCTCCATAAAATTCTCTCATATCTTTCCACAAAAACTGTTGTTCAAACCAGTGTTTTGTCATCGCAGTGGCGCTATGTTTGGACTGGTTTCCCATGCCTCAACTTTGATGAGCTTATAGGTTTTGACAATGGCTCTGGTTCTGCCTCAAGGCAAAGGGCAACTCGGTTTATGAGGTTTGTTCAGAAGGTTATGATTCTTCACAATACTTCAATAGAGAAATTTAAGCTTAATTGCACTTGGGGATGCAATAAGGATGATATTTTCTTGTGGATACGTGCCATGGTGATGCGTGGAGTTAAGGAGATTGAATTTTCTCTTCAGCATCCTTACATTGTAGGAAATTTTTGCTGGTTACCAAGTTCGAGTTTTAATTTCCCGGGTATCCTCTTCAACTGCAGAACTTTGGTGGTATTGAAACTGAAGTTTAATGGAGAAAGACTTCAACTTCCTGCTTCAATCTATTTTCCTAACCTTAAGACCATGCGCCTTGAGAAAGTTCTGTTTAAACATGGCAAATTGATTTCTAAATTATTCTCCAATTGCCCAAAACTCGAAAACCTCTGCTTGATTAAATGTGCTGGATCCATTGCATTAAACATCTTAAATCCTTCACTTAGATACTTGACTATAGATACTCTAGGAGGTCCTAACTGGAGGAATTTTTCGAAGGTCAAAGTTTCTTCTAAAAAGCTTGAAGCATTTCTCTACAGAGGTCAAGATGTTGGTAACTATTGTTTTGATCTTTCATCATCTATTGTTTCTGCTTCACTTGAGTTGGTTTCAATATCCGAAAAGCGCGAACAGCCTATACATCAACTTCTCGCTGCTTTCCATGGTGTGAAGGTTTTCAAATTGTCCTGCAGCTTAATTGAGGTACCCTTTCTTTTGTTTTCCTTCAACTATTTGATTCCTCTTTTGTTATCTTAATGGTGAATTGGTGAAGTAAAATTGATTTATGATTATGTTTGATTAAGCAGTTTTTGTCCTCAATGCGATTGTGTTGTTTACCCATATTTCATCAACTCAAGCATTTAAGCCTCAGCGCCATTGTTTATCAAGGGCATCTTCAAGTGATAAGCTTCTTACTCAGCCACTCACCTAATCTTGAAGTGTTTGTCTTGGAAACTTTTGAGGTATTTCAATTTCACCATATAAAAGAGTGTCTATTTCATTACTTATCTCACATTGATACACTTTCTTTTCTCTTTACCATTATTTGTAGGTGCTATGTGATGATTGCGAATGCTTGGAATCAGCGAATTTGCCTTCTGATTGCATACCTGAAAATCTAAAGGTTTTGAAAATTAATGGCTTCATTAAGAAGAATGAAATCGCTCTCATAAAATCGGTCTTGGAAACAGTACATTCCTTGGAGCAGATTATCATCGAGTTGCAACATGCTGATTTAGAGACGCAAATAGTTTTAAGTCAAAAGTTGTTAATGCTTCCAAGGGTTTCAAGGAGTTGTGTGATTGACTTAAGAAGGTAATTCATTCACACTACTCTTCAAAATCTCCAATGTTATTCCATGTTTAATTTGTAACTAATGTTGTCTTTGAATCATATCATGTTTTTGTTTAAGCCTGATAACAGTTTCTTGATTTTTTTTCTTCCAATCAACTTTTCCAGAGTTAGGCAAGCAAGTTGCAACCAACAAGAGAAAGAGGATAAGAGGAAAAGTTCACAAAAAGCAAGAAAGTGAGCAGAAGGATTGAGAGGGATAAGGCTGATGGGGTTTTTTTGCATGAATCTACAAGTAAGTCAGACAGGGTTTCTTGGTCTTACCGAATCAGATGTTTTCGGTCTTTTGTTAGTTTCCTTTCTCCTTTCTTATAAGAGATGGAACATTATGACTCGAAACCTTAGGATCTCTTACCCTTCTCTCACTCTATGGTATTCATATATATCAGTTAAACTCATTGGCAGTGCTTTTGTATTTTGTTCAATTATGGCTGCAATGCTTTAACCAACTTGACATTTTGTTGACTCATAGTTTCAGTTATTATAGTCTAGATACTAATGCAAAACACCAGAGTTCAATATATTTAATCCTTTGAAGAAGTCAAAATTCAAAACCATAATACACGAATTTACATATGATCTGCAAAGTCAATGTAATTGTACTATTTTCTAAGAAGTGATGCTCCATTGGACCAATGCAATGAAAATGTGGACTGCAACTTTTTTTGGGCTAAAGAAGCAGACAAATGAACCCGCTTGGTGAAGACCGAAGACTAGTTTGTCAATGATTTGGACATGGTTTCAAAGTTTTAACCATTACTTCTAGAAACATGTTCCTAAAGTAGGAGACTGAGTCATAGTTAGCCTTTTCTGAAACCTAGGTTGATTCAAAGTTCAAACTGTCAAATTTCTGCAACTGCAGAAAATACCTATCAATATCGGCTTCAAATTCGATATTAAGAATGGGGTTATGGTGATTAAATTGGATTAACCAGATGAAGAAAGGAAACTTGTTAATGATCATCTATTTATTGTATTTTGTCCTGTTGGCTTAGAATTTTTCTGGAAAGCTTGCAAATACCTACTTCTCATGGACCTTATAACCACTGTTTATATCAGCAGTTGAAGTGTAACTTTCTTGGCCTTTTGGCATGAACCATGACAAATATTGCCTTCTCTTTCATGCTGCTCATTTCCCTTCCCATCAATTCATTGACTTGAACACAAAAAAATGGGTAAATCTAAAAACAGCATGAATCATAATGACTAATAAATTTCAAATAAATTGTTCACCTAGCTCACCAGAACCCATATTAAGACTATATAATAATAATATGAACTTGGTCGGTCCAACTTTTTAACCATAAAACAAGTCATAAAGTATGTTGTTCAGACCTTTTAAATGTCTGTTCAAACTTCCAACATGAAAAGATTTATAAAAGTAAATAAATGGAATTCTTTGTATCTGAAAATAGACATATTTTAGCAAAAGATAATTTGGTTTATCTAATCAACCCAACTGAGAAGGCTTAATTTCTTGTCTTGTTCTGTATTTATTCCAAGTTAGAAAGAGTGACCGACCTGCCTTTTTTTTCTCAGAAGAGACAGAGCATGGAAAATAACCGTTACATAAGTAAATTTCCTCAACAGATACAATTCAAAGCCAATAAATCTTCTCATTTAAAGCATTTTTTAACCTAAATTTCAGACATTATAGTCTCAACAACACTAGACTTCCTATTGACTTCAAACACTCCCTCCTATCAGAATAAAAGAAGAAAAATTACAAAATCTAAGAAACCTACCCTTTCTTCTACCAACTTAAAAAGTTCCACTCCATTTCTCTTTACTTCTCCATGTAATCATCTTCTTGATCATCAAAAACATATTCATCAATTCATTTTCATCAAATTTCAAAGAAAAAAAAACATGGGACTAAAAGATCTCCACCTTAAGCTTAAGGTAAGGCCATGGGTTACATTTCTGTTTTCTTTCCTATGTATTGATTCTTGAAGAAAGAAATTTACAGTTTTCTGGTTAAAGGGTATCTTTCTGCATGTTGATTTTTTTGCTCACCTCTTTAATTATGAGTGTTTATACTGATAAACGCAGTTCAACACCTTTTGAAACGTATGAAAAAAGAAATATTGAAGTGTCTCTCCAAGATTAAAAACCCAGAATTCTTTTCTTTTTTTTCAACTGTGATCAAGAATCAAGAATATAAATAAAACGTTACCAATCTTTTTTGTTGATGTGTTTGGCTTGATGGGGCTGCAGGCATTTAGGGTGAGGCGGTTTCGGATAGGAGAAGGTGGAAGCAAGAGAAAATCAGAAAATGGGATTAAAAAGAAGCCATCATGGATGATGCCAATCTCACATGGCTATCATGTCATGGAACATAAATCATTCAAAGGCGGTTCGGATGAATCAGACTTTGATTCAGTTGTGGTTCAAAGAGAGCAAATTGATGAACTAGAGCTATGGTTCTTTGGAGTTTTTGATGCCCAGATTGGGGATGGAGTTACCAAGTACATACAATCTCATTTTTTTGATAAGAAGCCTAAAGAGGTAACTCAAAGTTCATTAACAAACACTGAATTTTCCTGTTGATGATAAATTGATAACCATTATGAGTTATATATATGGTCATGTATATGCCTTGTTGCAGTCTCAAATAAACAGAAAGAGCAAAGAGACAATGAGAAAAGCATATCTTGGAGCAAGAGCAAAGGTAAGAGAGGCACAGAAGGAAGATGAGACACTCCAAGTCGGCTCGGCTTCTTTGATGTTGATCAATGGTGAAAAGCTTGTGACTGCTTACCTGGGTGGCTACAGAGCTGTTGTATGCAGAGATGGTGTGGCTCATCAGATAAGTAGCAAGTACAATGGTGGAGCCAGAAGACATTGGTCTCGTAGACTGTTTCCAGGTATTAAACATTTTGTTTATGGATTGCATAAATCTAGAACCAAAACTTTCTGCTTATAAACTTGAAAAATTCATCAAGAGTGCTTAAGATCATATTCTGTGCCTAGAGTCAGCACCATAAGTTTGAGGATACTAAGAATGATCCAGCACATTTATCCAATCTAGATTTTGGCAGAAATTAGATACCCTTCTCAAACATTGTTGCGCTAAATTAACTGCTAATTATGATCATTTTATTTTTTTAATTTTTCTGCATATCTGGATGATCTTCACAAATGACATAATTTTCTGATGCTGCATGTGTGCCATATTTTGTGCCTAAAGTACACATATTAGTATGCGACTCGAGTAATGCAGCAGCAATGAGGCATCCCAAAAGCTCAGAACTTGTTGTTGCGACTGAAAAGGTTGATTCTGAGACTGAATTCATCATCATAGCAAGCACTGGAATTTGGGATGTAAGTTTTGCAATTTGTTATTGTGTTTCAAGCTTAAACTGCCTCTCATTCTAGTATAAAAACTGAAGGAAAAGCTTAAACTGCCTCAACCTTCATTAACATCATATAGTTCTTCATTTTAATTTTGCTGTCATCCTTCTGTTTTCCAGGTGATGAAAAATCAAGAAGCTGTGAATCTAATCAGGCATTTGGAGGATCCACAAGAAGCTGCTGAGTGCCTAACAAAGGAAGCTTTAACAAGAATGAGCAAGAGCAATATATCTTGTATTGTCATTCGTTTTGATTAGTATGTATTTTGTTCTACCATGAGTTTTGGGCTTCTGGTTATGTATCCATGAAACATGTATTGCAACTGAAGTTCTAATTTTGATTTTGTTCTAATTTTAATGGTAAAATGAAAAACCATTTTTGGTTGTTTTATTTCTGATGAAATATAACTCTCAAAGATAAATGGGGTGGGATTCATGTGGTTTGGTTGGTGAAACTCTCATCTTCCTGAAATCTTCAAGACTGGTTTAGAGCAAACAATGGGGGAAAACTCCATATAGAAAAGAAATGTTGTATATATAACAATGGAGATGTTGCTACAAACCAATTTAACTTAAAAGCATTAACTGATGAATATTCTTAATGATACCTTTCTTTTTTCACATTTCACTAAGGAAAAATAAATTTAAAAAATGGTATATATGTAACAATTCACTGCCATAGCCACAGGAAAGACAACAAGCTTTGCCACTTCACCTTCATCATTAAGCTGTAAACTTCTTTTCACTGGTCTTGCTTCTAAACGGTGACAACAACGAAAAATGGCGAGAAGCTGCATGATAACACAATTTGAGATTATCTATCTTAATGATGAAAAAATACTGATATTTGCAAACCCCATTGAGCAGCAACTACTTACACTTTTGTGGAGTATTGCCTTGCCGGCTGTGGGGATCTCGTCCTGTGATATCAGATTTTTCAACGTATGAACTACGAATAACCACAAAACTTGTCAGCTCCAAGACCAAATTCAATCGGAAAATCAAACAAAGCTACAATAAGAACATAAGATGGCCTAAAACCGAAATTCTAGCATTGTGAAGAACTGTGTTCCCAAAAGTTAAGTACAGAACTCATTTGCTCCAAAAAGATACGTTCGAACCCATTAAGAGCCTGCGGATCTAATGGAGAATTTCTATAATCTGATTGATTCTGTTGTCTATCTGTTATAAAGTCATCGTTTATGGACCTCCTATACACCCTCCCAGTCCCACACCACCTATTTCTCTAGAATGCAAACCATAACCATCAGCAGTGACCAGCTCTTCCAGAAATCAAAGACTGATCATTGAATGCCTTAGGCATGCGAGATCCACTGGCACTAATATTATGCATGTCAAGTGTCCCTTCTTCATATTGACCCACTTCTCGTCCACCAATAAGTAAAGGGTCTTCACCCACTCTATTCGGTCTTCTCTTTCCTCGAACCTCCTTTTCAGAAAACATGTCTTGGCCAGTTCTACGTTCTCCTTCTTCAGCATCTCTAAGTAAAAAGTTTTGAAATGCTTGCCAGTGTCCACCATCTGTCTCCTTCCCATTTTCCTCCCTATCAAATGAATTCAGCACATCAAGAGACTTCGTGTGATTTCCTTTCCCTCTCGAGGATCTCCGAGCATTCTTATGTTCAGAATTGTCATCTTCCTCGTCCGTCTCAGAGCCAAAATGCGACTGTGAATCACTACTTGAAGCATTTTGCCCTTTGAAATATAATTAATGTTCCGAATGACCACCGTTCCTGATCGTTTTTTACCTGATCTGCTGCTCTTCTTTCTTGCCTTTGGACTTGATGAATTATCATTCTCCGACAAGTGTGTGTGCCTAACAATGGAGCTTGGACAATGAGAGAAAATGCCATATTGTTATGCCGATCCGTAGGGCATCACCACTAGGGAAGAAGTGGTCAACAACGTTGCTAAGCCTTTTCTCATTGTCCAAACACTTCGACGTACTTGCAAAAATGTAAATTTGATGCCTTGCAAAAACGTAAATTTGATGCGGATTGCAGCGTATAAATTTGATGACAAAGACTCAATTGGTCAAGGATTAGTAGTTTGGGTCCGTTGTGAGGGGGACATATAAACGGAAGGCAAAAAAGGCAAAATGGGAGAGAAAATAAACGCAAGATGGAGAGAAAACGCAAGATGGGAGAGAAAAAAGCAAAGATCGGAAAGAAAAAAGCGCAAAGATAAGATGTAGGAGCAAAAACTTTTAAATTTGATTGAGAGGAGAAAAGTACTTAAAAGCACAAGAATTTTTATTAATTGAAAAAACTCAACTCACAAGAACAATAACAATTTTGATGGAGGCTCTAACACAGAAACACAATTTTCTTGACTAACCCTAACTGGGTTTCACTAGAGGCATCCTTTGGGCAAATTCCCAAGTCTCACCTAACCTGGAGCTTCTTTTGAGGCTCACCTAAAACCCTAGACATAAGATCCTATTTATACTAGAAAATACTAAAACCCTAATGGACCCCACAAAATAAAAACTCTTAATTAAAATATTAAATCAAACTAAATAACAAAATACCCAAAATATTATTGGGCTTGGTTTAACTCCAACATAGCCTCCCTTAAACCAAGCTCTTCATGTTCCATGAACCAATTCCATCAATCGCCTGAATCTTCAACGCAATCGTTGTCGCTGTAGTCGAATCATGCAGTATCTTCTTCTTATAGTCAAATTGGATCTTCATCTTCACACGAGGAACTGATTCATCTTCAAACTTGCCAAACTGTATCTTAGTCTCAAAGAATTGATCCATGCTCACCCATTCATCATGAAACAAATCAGCACCAAATTCTTTCATCTTTTTCAGTTCACCAAAAAATTCCATAGCATATTCAGACTTGAAAATTTTCTTAATCCCCAAAAAATCAACAATTTTTGTTTCAGCCTGATCCAAACTGAAAGTTTCAGCCAAGTACATATCATCAAATAAATTTTCTTCTTGACCAACACGTGCGATTTTATCAACCACGGTATCTTCAAAAACTACTTTTGCAAACAAACCATCAAGATCAATTTTTGACAATTTAAAAATTTCAGTAGAAAATTTTGCATCCAAACCAAAATCGCACAAACCTTCAAAGTCAATTTTTGACAATCTCAAGACTTTAGCATAAAACTTTGCATCAAAACTAATATCCCACAAACCAAGATCTTCAACCTCGATTTTTGATAATCGAGAAATTTCTTCATCAAATATCTTTTCCTTCCCATCAACAAATTTTTCATCCATATCACAAGTTTGATCAGAATAGGTTTGAATCAAAATATCCCAGGCCTTTTTTGACGACTTCGCATTATAAATCTCATCAAAAACTGACAATCCAACAGTCACATTCATTCGAATAAAGGTAAGAGCTAAACGATTTTTATAACGAAAGCTTACCAATTCTTCTTTCTGCGCATCTGTCAAAGAATCCATATCAGCTGGTATAACAAATCCCTTCTCAACAACATCCCAACGATCTACTGCTTTCAAATAATTCTGCATCATAGCAGCCCATTCTTGAAACGAAGTTTTCCCATCAAAGTTGATGGAGATTCCCTGCACAAACTGCATCTATAATTTTCTTTTCTATTCTCCTCCTCAATCAAAATTTCTACACCACCTAGGACGTAACCTTGGCTCTTGATACCAATTGTAGGAGCAAAAACTTTGAAATTGATTGAGAGGAGAAAAATACCTAAACAACACAACTAACTTTTATTAAATTGAAAAACTTAACTCAACATGAACAAAAACAATTTTGATGGAGGCTCCAACACACAAACACAATTTTCTTTTGACTAACCCTAACTGGGTTTCACCAGAGGCATTCTTTAGGCAAATTCCCAAGCCTCACACACAACACATAACCTGGAGCTTCTTTGAGACTCACCTAAAACCCTAGATTTAACTCTCTATTTATACTAGAAAATATTAAAACCCTAATGGACCCACTAAATAAAATAACTCTTAATTAAAATATTAAACCCAACTAAATAACAAATTACCCAAAATATTATTGGGTTTGGTTTAACTCCAACATAGCCTCTCTTAAACCAAACTCTTCATGATCCATGAACCAATGCCATCAATCGCCTGAATCTTCAAAGCAATTGTTGTTGCTGTAGTCAAAGCATGCAGCATCTTCTTGCAGTCAAATTGGATCTTCATCTTCACACGTGGAACTACTTCATCTTCAAACTTGCCAAACTGTTTCTTAGTTTCAAAGAATTGATTCATGTTCACCCATTCATCATGAAAGAAATCAGTACCAAAATCTTTCATGTTTTTTCCTTCATCAAAAAATTCCATACGACTAAATCCATGCTTCAAAATTTTCTCAATCCCTAAGAAATCAACAATTTCTGTTTCAATCTGATCCAAACTAAAAATTTCAACCAACTCATCATCAAGTAAATTTTCTTCTTGACCCACATGTGCAATTATATCAACTGCATCTTCAAAAACTGTTTTTGCAAGCAAACCATCAAGATCAATTTTTGACAATCTAAAAATTTCAGCAGAAAATTTCGCATCCAAACCAGAATCCCACAAACCTTCAAAGTCAATTTTTGACAACCTCAAGACTTCAGCAGAAAACTTTGCATCAAAACTAGAATCCCACAAACCAAGACCTTCAACCTCGACTTTTGATAATCGAGAAATTTCTTCATCAAATATTTTTTCCTTCCCATCAACAAATTTTTCATCCATATCACAAATTTGATTAGAATAGGTTTTAATCAAAATATCCCATGCCTCTTTTGACGACTTCGCATTATAAATCTCATCAAAAACTGACAATCCAACAGTCACATTCATTCGAATAAAGGTAAGAGCTAAACGATCTTTATAACAAAAACTTACCAATTCTTCTTTCTGCGCATCTGCAAAGAATCCATATCAGCTGGTATAGCAAATCCCTTCTCAGCAACATCCCAACAGTCTACCGCTTTCAGATAATTCTGCATCATAGTAGCCCATTCATGAAACAATTTTTTCCCATCAAAATTTATGGAGATTCCCTGCACAAACTGCATCTATAATTTCTTTTCTCTTCTATTCTCCTCCCCAATCAAAATTTCTACACCGCCCAGGACGTAACATTGGCTCTTGATACCAATTGTAGGAGCAAAAACTTTTAAATTTGATTGAGAGGAGAAAAGTACTTAAAAACACAAGAACTTTTATTAATTGAAAAAACTCAACTCACAAGAACAATAACAATTTTGATGGAGGCTCTAACACAGAAACACAATTTTCTTGACTAACCCTAACTGGGTTTCACCAGAGGCATCCTTTGGGCAAATTCCCAAGTCTCACCTAACCTGGAGCTTCTTTTGAGGCTCACCTAAAACCCTAGACATAAGATCCTATTTATACTAGAAAATACTAAAACCCTAATGGACCCCACAAAATAAAAACTCTTAATTAAAATATTAAATAACAAAATACCCTAAATATTATTGGGCTTGGTTTAACTCCAACATAGGAGAGAAAGATGGGAAAGAAAAAAGAGGCAGAGAAGGAACGTGAACTTGTTGAAGGTGCTGAAGCAAAGGTATAGCTAAAGAACCTGAAGCGAATGACAAAGGCAAAGGTATAGCTAAAAAACATTGTTCTTAACGTTAACATTTTGGTAAAGTGTTTATTTTTGTTTTATTTTCTAAAGTTGATTAATTAATTCTCTCGTTATCTGTTCTTCAGAAATGCTAAAATCTAAGAATTAGTTTGATCACAAATGTAGTGAAAATTTTTCAACTTCCTGAGTCTACCCCTTTGTGTTTGTACTTTGAGTTTGAGTTTAATTTATTACATTAGTGATTGATATATATAAGTGACAGTAAGTTGAGAAAAGAGATCAGGATGAATAGTATTCAAAAGAAGCATTTGAATAAGAAAATATTTCGCAGCTAGCATAGAAAAGCCATACAAGTATTTTTGAGATTTAGCTCTCCCAAGTTTCCAATCAGTATGGCTCTCTGCTTTCCATGGAATGTCGTTTATGTATTCTTTGTCCAACATCAACATTAAATCTTGGATCCTCCATTGATGGATAAGGTTGCTGAAAGTATGGGCTACCCCTTGGATAGTTTGGGTAGTAGGGCATGCCTGGAGTCCAGGGGTTTGTTGATCCATTAGAGGCTTCTCATCTGGCCAAATAAAAAAAAATAAGAGTTTATGCTTGATCTGAATACAGTTTTTTTGGGTTAAAAACCCAAGTCCGCGGCGAAGCGTGGTCAAAATCTAGTATAGAGTAGTAAGATAGTAAGATATATCTCGATTCTTGCATAAACTCTTATTTATCTAGATTTTTCCATCTTTAGATCTTTTATTCTATTCTTCGGTAAAAAATTTTAAATGCATGTGCATATGTTTTATAGATTTTGATAGTATTTTGGCTTAAATGTGGGGTGATGATGAAAATTGAATGGCCTAAGCCTTTCACATGGTGTTTTGGAACAAATACAATTAGGTGGCATATCAAAGATTTCTACAGGCAAATATTTATCGAATATGAAAGTTTGGCCCAGTGGTCTAAGGATTCAGAATAAATTTATGGTCCTAAATGGCGTGGGTGCAAATCTCAGAACTGTCGGTTATTTTTATTTTTTTTTAACCTATACTAGTTGTCATTTTTTTAAAAAAAAAAATTTAACCGATACCAGCCGTCGATTTTTCTTTACCCATGCTACCAGTCGTTCGATAAGGAAAACAGATAAATCGCTACCAGCCATAGATTTTTATTCACTCACGCTATCAGCTGCTCGATAAGATAAACGGATTAGCTGCTACCAGCCGTTCGATAAGGATTTTTCATACCAGTAGTCGATTTTTCGATAAATGTTTTAAATAGTTTCTATTCCACTAAGATCTATTCCATACAACCCTACCACCGTACCACAAATTCGATTGTCGAAATGCAAGTTGCGTATCGATGTTCATGCGGCTTGCAGGCTGGTGGAGTGTTTCGTTTGGATGAAGTTTTTCAATACCGTTGCAGATGCAACGTTTTTTACTTCACCCATGCCAAGAGGCCGGCATAGTATGATAATTATGGGTATAATTTGGCCGTCAGTCAGTGTCTTGCGATCCTCTCTGTTGGCGAAAGCTCTTCCAGAGCTCAACAGCCAGAGTGGATCTCCCCCACTAGAGATCTGTCCGCCGACGACCCCGCCACCGCCGACGCCGCCGCAGGAGGATCCAGCCCCAATGTTGAGCTCAAAGATAAATTTAAGAGTCTGATCTTGTATCACGGTGAATACGGTGATATGATTGTTCCTAAGAATGGAAATTGGAGCATGAGAGAAAATGTCATCTTGTTGGATGCGGTGGAGAAGGAATTGAAGAAAACCCCACTGGTTAGGGGCGACACCACCACTAGGGATGATATGTTCAAAAATGTTTTTAAGAACAAAGTTGTTAGGGCTTTAGCACACAAACACAAGACAGCTAATGCATATTCCAAACACTTCAAAGTACTTGCAAATGCGGCAAAAACGGGTTGCCGCAAAGGTCTATAGATTTGATGGTGATGATGAGAAAGAAATGTCTCTACTCGTTCAGGGCTTATCTGTTTGGCTCATTGAGCTATCCCCACTGGTGGAGGTGGGGGGGGGGAGTTATAAACCCAAAGAGAAAAGAGGCAAAGGCAAGAATGGCAGAGAAAAAGAAACGCAAGGCAGAAGAAAAGGCAAAGGCAATGGAGGTAGAGAAAAAGAAAAAAAAAACTGAGGTTCAACCTTTAAGGATAAGGATAACAATTGGAGGGAAGGTTGTGCTGTTGAAGGTGCTGTCGAAGGGGCTGAAGGTGTTGAACCTGCTGAAGGTGTTGAACCTGATGTTTGAACATTGATGACAAAGGAAAAGGAAAAGGTATAGCTTAAAAAACCATTAGTAGGAAAAATAACCATCTGATTAGTTCTGACTTTTAGTACAGGATTGTTCTTGATGTGATTGCTCTTGTATTTATGTTTATGTTGGCAAGGATTGGGCAATGTTGCTGTCAAGATTTATGTTAACAATGTATTGCATAGGATATCCTTGGAAGTTGGCAAAGCTTTTGTATTATGTTCAGTTATGGCGGCAATTCTTTAACCAACTTGACAGTTTGTTGACTCATATTTTCAGTTATTATAGTCTAGACTAAATACTGTGCAAACCATCAGAGTTCAATATATTTAATCCTTTGAAGAAATTGCAATTGGTACCAGAGTTCAAAACAGATTAACCGCTACCAGCCGTCGATTTTTATTTACTCACGCTATCAGCCGTTCGATAAGATAAACGGATTAGCCGCTACCAGCCGTTCGATAAGGATTTTTCATACCAGCCGTCAATTTTTCAATAAATGTTTTAAATAGTTTGTATTCCACTAAGATCTATTCCATACAACCCTACCACCGTACCACAAATTCGATTGTCGAAATGCAAGATGCATATCGATGTTCATGCGGCTTGCAGGCTGGTGGAGTGTTTCGTTTGGATGAAGTTTTTCAATACCGTTGCAGATGCAACGTTTTTTACTTCACCCATGCCAAGAGGCCGGCAGAGTATGATGATTATGGGTATAATTTGGCCGCCGGTCAGTATCTTGCGATCCTCTCTATTGGCAAAAGCTCTTCCAGAGCTCAACAGCCAGAGTGGATCTCCCCCACTAGAGATCTGTCCGCTGACAACCCCGCCACCGTCGACGCTGCCGCAGGAGGATCCAGCCCCAATGTTGAGCTCAAAGATAAATTTAAGAGTCTGATCTTGTATCCCGGTGAGTACGGTGATATGATTGTTCCTAAGAATGGAAATTGGAGCATGAGAGAAAATGACATCTTGTTGGATGCGGTGGAAAAGGAATTGACGAAAACCCCACTGGTTAGGGGCGGCACCACCACTAGGGATGATCTGTTCAAAAATGTTTTTAAGAACGAAGTTGCTAGGCCTTTAGCACACAAACACAAGACAACTAATGCATATTCCAAACACTTCAAAGTACTTGCAAATGCGGCAAAAACGGGTTGCCGCAAAGGTCTATAGATTTGATGGTGATGATGAGAAAGAATGTCTCTACTCGTTCAGGGCTTATCTGTTTGGCTCAGTGAACTATCCCCACTGGTGGAGGTGAGGGGGGGAGTTATAAACCCAAGGTAGAATAGGCAAAAGCAAGAATGGCAGAGAAAAAGAAACGCAAGGTAGAAGAAAAGGCAAAGGCAAAGGAGGTAGAGAAAAAGAAAAAAAGATGAGGTTCAACCTTTAAGGATAAGGATAACAATTGGAGGGAAGGCTGTTGAAGGTGCTGTCGAAGGGGCTCAAGGTGGGAGTATATCACCTGCAATTCAGCATACTACAATCCTCAATTGCTTGATGTGGAGCCATAGTACAAAGCCACGTGGTCCCTTTCCCTCATTGAAACTTAACGGCATGAAAACACGTTAATGGAACTCCTTTTGAACTCCTTTTTTAATTTTTTTTTGTCTCTTCCCTTTTCAGTATTACACTCACATAACATTTTATTTTTTCTCTCTCCTGAACTTAATGGCACAAAGTTCTGTGTTTTTCCTTTTTAGTATATTTTTTTTGCCAACAATATTCTTTGAAGTAATGTTTGGTTAAAATAATATTTTGTGATAATTTGTATATATTTTATTTAATAACAAAAATATAAAATACTTTAACTCAATAAAAAATTTAATTAATTTCACTAAATTTAGTTTCAAATTAAAAAATTTAATTCATTTAAAGGTAAGTTGTAAAATTAAAGATTTATTATTATAGGATTTTAGAAAACAAATTAAAAAATAATTTCATTGAGTTTAGCCCTAAATTTAAAAGCAGTTCATTTAAAGGATAAGTTGTGAAATTATAAGGTTTTAGAAAAAAAATTAAAAAATGAATTTCACTAAATTTAGCTCCGAATTAAAAAAAATCCAAGGGTAAGTTGTGAAATTAAAATTTTACTATTATAGGATTTTAAAAAAAGAAAAAAATGAATTTCACAAAATTTAACTCCAAATTTTTTAAAAAAAAATTTAACTCATTTCAAGAATAAAGTTGTGAAGTTAAAACTTTATTAATTATAGAATTTTAGAAAAAAAGGTAGGTTATTCTCAAAAAAAGAAAAAGAAAAAGAAAAAAAAGGTAGGGGTTTAAATAATGGATCTCACTAAAGCTTAGTTTGTCATTGAGGTTGCAGTTTGAAAAAGTTTGGTTTGGAAAAAGTGATTCTGAGAAGTACTTTTTTAAATTGCGGTAGAAAAATGTAAATAATGTTTGGTATTGCTGTGAAAAAATGGGGTTGAAGGATAAATTGTCTAAAAAGGATATGCTAGTTAAAAAGGAAAGAGAAAAATAATTAGGAATTTTAGTCATTTAATATCCAAAACCACTTTTTAAACGCAAAAACACCTAAGGATTAGCTTCTCGGGTTGCCTTGGCTTTTGCGTTCAAGATCAACTTTTGACACAAACCATGATTTATTTGATATTGCGTTTTGGTTCAAAAACAGCTTTTTTATCTCCAAACGCAATGTCAAACCAGGCCTAAGTTTAGACTTAAATTATTTTCTTTTTATTCTTTGTAAGGGTAAGTTAATGAAATTAAAGATGATATAGGATTTAGAAAAAAAAAATTCAATTTAACTAAATTTACTTCTAAATTTCGTAAATACCAACGGAAAATAGAAATTCAAAAGAACTTTGGATTAAAAAAAATGATCAAGTGAAAAAGCAAAGAAGAAAAAGAAAAAGAAATAAAGAAAGGAAAAATCTGGCACGTGAATCTAAAAAGCTCACCAAATTTACAAGCAACAGGAGTTAACAGAAGTTAAAAATAGTGCTGTTACCGTTAGATTCTGTCCTGAGCAGAGGGGTAACGTGGATTTGTTTATGGCTCCACGACAAGCAATTGCAGGATTGTAGTATCCTGAATTGCAGGTGATATGCTCCCGCTGAAGGTGCTGTCGAAGGGGCTGAAGGAGCTGAAGGTGCTGAACCTACTGAAGGTGTTGAATCTGATGTTTAAACATCAGATGACAAAGGAAAATAAAAGCTGGCAAAGGAAAAGGTATAGTTTAAAAAACCATTAGTAGGAAAAATAACCATCTGATTAGTAGGAAAAATAGGAAAAATTAAGTTCTGACTTTTAGTACAGAATTGTTCTTGATATGATTGTTCTTGTGTTTATGTTTATGTCGACAAGGATTGGGCAATGTTGCTGTCAAGATTTATGTTAACAATGTATTGCATAGGATAGGATATCCTTGGAAGTTGGCAAAGCTTTTGTATTTTGTTCAATTATGGCGGCAATTCTTTAACCAACTTGACATTTTGTTGACTCATATTTTCAGTTATTATAGTCTAGACTAGATACTGTGCAAAACACCAGAGTTCAATATATTTAATCCTTTGAAGAAATTGCAATTGGTACCAGAGTTCAAAACAGATTAACCGCTACCAGCCGTCGATTTTTAATTAATCACGCTGTCAGCCGTTCAATAAGATGAACGGATTAGCCGCTACCAGCCGTTCAATAAGGATTTTTCATACCAGCCGTCGATTTTTCGATAAATGTTTTAAATAGTTTCTTTTCCACTAAGATCTATTCCATACAACCCTACCACCGTACCACAAATTCGATTGTCGAAATGCAAGTTGCGTATCGATGTTCATGCGGCTTGCAGGCTGGTGGAGTGTTTCGTTTGGATGAAGTTTTTCAATACCGTTGTAGATGCAACGTTTTTTACTTCACCCATGCCAAGAGGCAGCAGAGTATGATGATTATGGGTATAATTTGGCTGCCGGTCAGTGTCTTGCGATCTTCTCTGTTGGCGAAAGCTCTTCCAGAGCTCAACTGCCAGAGTGGATCTCCCCCACTAGTGATCTATCCGCCGACGACCCCGCCACCGCCGACACCGCCGCAGGAGGATCCAGCCCCAATGTTGAGCTCAAAGATAAATTTAAGAGTCTGATCTTGTATCCCGGTGAATACGGTGATATGATTGTTCCTGAGAATGGAAATTGGAGCATGAGAGAAAATGCCATCTTGTTGGATGCGGTGGATAAGGAATTGAAGAAAACCCCACTGGTTAGGGGCGGCACAACCACTAGGGATGATCTGTTCAAAAATGTTTTTAAGAACGAAGTTGCTAGGCCTTTAGCACACAAACACAAGACAGGCAATGCATATTCCAAACACTTCAAAGTACTTGCAAATGCGGCAAAAACGGGTTGCCGCAAAGGTCTATAGATTTGATGGAGATGATGAGAAAGAAATGTCTCTACTCGTTCAGGGCTTATCTGTTTGGCTTAGTGAGCTATCCCCACTGGTGGAGGTGAGGGGGAAGTTATAAACCCAAGGGAGAAGAGGCAAAGGCAAGAACGGCAGAGAAAAAGAAACGCAAGGCAGAAGAAAAGGCAAAGGCAAAGGAGGTAGAGAAAAAGAAAAAAGTTGAGGTTCAACCTTTAAGGATAAGGATAACGATTGGAGGGAAGGCTTTTGAAGGTGCTGTCGAAGGGGCTGAAGGTGCTGAACCAGCTAAAGGTGTTGAACCTTATGTTTAAACATCAGATGACAAAGGAAAAGGAAAAGTTGGCAAAGGAAAAGGTATAGCTTAAAAAACCATTAGTAGGAAAAATAACCATCTAATTAGTAGGAAAAATAGGAAAAATTAAGTTCTGACTTTTAGTACAGGATTGTTCTTGATGTTATTGTTCTTGTGTTTATGTTTTTGTTGGCAAGGATTGGGCAATTTTTGCTGTCAAGATTTATGTTAACAATGTATTGCATAGGATATCCTTGGAAGTTGGCAAAGCTTTTGTATTTTGTTCAGTTATGGCAGCAATTCTTTAACCAACTTGACATTTAGTTGACTCATATTTTCAGTTTTTATAGTCTAGACTAAATACTGTGCAAAACACCAGAGTTCAATATATTTAATCCATTGAAGAAATTGCAATTGGTACCAGAGTTCAAAACTGATTAACCGCTACCAGCCGTCGATTTTTATTTACTCACGCTATCAGCCGTTCGATAAAATAAACGGATTAGCCGCTACAAGCCGTTCGATAAGGATTTTTCATACCAGCGGTCGATTTTTCGATAAATGTTTTAAATAGTTTCTATTCCACTAAGATCTATTACATACAACCTTACCACCGTACCACAAATTCGATTGTCAAAATGCAAGTTGCGTATCGATGTTCATGCGGCTTGCAGGCTGGTGGAGTGTTTCGTTTGGATGAAGTTTTTCAACACCGTTGCAGATGCAACGTTTTTTCCTTCACCCATGCCAAGAGGCCGGCATAGTATGATGATTATGGGTATAATTTGGCCGTCGGTCAGTGTCTTGCGATCCTCTCTGTTGGCGAAAGCTCTTCCAGAGCTTAACAGCCATAGTGGATCTCCCCCACTAGAGATCTGTCCGCCGACGACCCCGCCACCGCCGACGCCGCCGCAGGAGGATCCAGCCCCAATGTTGAGCTCAAAGATAAATTTAAGAGTCTGATCTTGTATCCTGGTGAATACGGTGATATGATTGTTCCTAAGAATGGAAATTGGAGCATGAGAGAAAATGCCATCTTATTGGATGCGGTGGAGAAGGAATTGAAGAAAACCCCACTGGTTAGGGGCGGCACCACCACTAGGGATGATCTGTTCAAAAATGTTCTTAAGAACTTAGTTGCTAGGCCTTTAGCACACAAACACAAGACAGCTAATGCATATTCCAAACAATTCAAATTACTTCCAAATGCGGCAAAAACTGGTTGCCGCAAAGGTCTATAGATTTGATGGTGATGATGAGAAAGAAATGTCTCTACTCGTTCAGGGTTTATCTGTTTGGCTTAGTGAACTATCCCCACTGGTGGGGGTGAAGGGGGGAGTTATAAACCAAAGGGAGAAGAGGCAAAGGCAAGAACGACAGAGAAAAAGAAACGCAAGGCAGAAGAAAAGGCAAAGGCAAAGGAGTTAGAGAAAAAGAAAAAAGATGAGGTTCAACCTTTAAGGATAAGGGTAACGATTGGAGGGAAGGCTGTTGAAGGTGCTGTCGAAGGGGCTGAAGGGGCTGAACCTGCTGAAGGTGTTGAACCTGATGTTTAAACATCAGATGACAAAGGAAAAGGAAAAGCTAGCAAAGGAAAAGGTATAGCTTAAAAAACCTTTAGTAGGAAAAATAACAATCTAATAAGTAGGAAACATAGGAAAAATTAAGTTCTGACTTTTAGTACAGAATTGTTCTTGATGTGATTGTTCTTGTGTTTATGTTTATGTTGGCAAGGATTGGGCAATGTTGCTGTCAAGATTTATGTTAACAATGTATTGCATAGGATATCCTTGGAAGTTGGCAAAGCTTTTGTCTTTTGTTCAGTTATGGCTGCAATTCTTTAACCAACTTGACATTTTGTTGACTCATATTTTCAATTATTATAGTCTAGACTAGATACTGTGCAAAACACCAGAGTTCAATATATTTAATCCTTTGAAGAAATTGCAATTGGTACCAGAGTTCAAAACAGATTAACCGCTACCAGCCATCGATTTTTAATTACTCACGCTATCAGCCGTTCGATAAGATAAACGGATTAGCCGCTATCAGCCGTTCGATAAGATAAACGGATTAGCCGCTACCAGCCATTCGATAAGGATTATTCGTACCAGCGGTCGATTTTTCGATAAATGTTTTCAATAGTTTCTGTTCCACTAAGATCTATTCCATACAACCCTACAACCGTACCACAAATTCGATTGTCGAAATGCAAGTTCCGTATCGATGTTCATGCGGCTTGCAGGCTGGTGGAGTGTTTCGTTTGGATAAAGTTTTACAATACCGTTGCAGATGCAACGTTTTTTACTTCACCCATGCCAAGAGGTCGGCATAGTATGATGATTATGGGTATAATTTGGCCGCCGGTCAGTGTCTTGCGATCCTCTCTGTTGGCGAAAGCTCTTCCAGAGCTCAACAGCCAGAGTGGATCTCCCCCACTAGAGATCTGTCCGCCGACGACCCCGCCACCGCCGACGCTGCCGCAGGAGGATCCAGCCCCAATGTTGAGCTCAAAGATAAATTTAAGAGTCTGATCTTGTATCCCGGTGAATACAGTGATATGATTGTTCCTAAGAATGGAAATTGGAGCATGAGAGAAAATGACATCTTGTTGGATGCGGTGGAGAAGGAATTGAAGAAAACCCCACTGGTTAGGGTGGCACCACCACTAGGGATGATATGTTCAAAAATGTTTTTAAGAACGAAGTTGCTAGGCCTTTAGCACACAAACACAAGACAGCTAATGCATATTCCAAACACTTCAAAGTACTTGCAAATGCGGCAAAAACGGGTTGCCGCAAAGGTCTATAGATTTGATGGTGATGATGAGAAAGAAATGACTCTACTCGTTCAGGGCTTATCTGTTTGGCTCATTGAGCTTTCCCTACTGTGGAGATTGGGGGGGAGTTATACACGAAAGGGAGAAGAGGAAAAGGCAAGAATGGCAGAGAAAAAGAAACGCAAGGCAGAAGAATAGGCAAAGGCAAATGAGGTGGAGAAAAAGAAAAAAGCTGAAGTTCAACCTTTAAGGATAGGGATAACGATTGAAGGGAAGGCTGTTGAAGGTGCTGCCGAAGGGGCTAAAGGAGCTGAAGGTGCTGTCCATGGGGCTGAAGATGCTGAACCTGCTGACGGTGTTGAACCTGATGTTTAAACATCAGATGACAAAGGAAAAGTAAAAGCTGGCAAAGGAAAAGGTATAGCTTAAAAAACCATTAGTAGGAAAAATAACAATCTGATTAGTAGAAAAAATAGGAAAAATTAAGTTCTGACTTTTAGTACAGAATTGTTCTTGTGTTTATGTTTATGTTGGCAAGGATTGGGCAATGTTGCTGTCAAGATTTATGTTAACAATGTATTGCATAGGATATCCTTGGAAGTTGGCAAAGCTTTTGTATTTTGTTTAGTTATGGCGGCAATTCTTTAACCAACTTGACATTTTGTTGACTCATATTTTCAGTTATTATAGTCTAGACTAGATACTGTGCAAAACAGCAGAGTTCAATATATTTAATCCTTTGAAGAAATTGCAATTGGTACCAGAGTTCAAAACAGATTAACCGCTACGAGCCGTCGATTTTTAATTAATCACGCTGTCAGCCGTTCGATAAGATGAACGGATTAGCCGCTACCAGCCGTTCGATAAGGATTTTTCATACCAGCCGTCGATTTTTCGATAAATGTTTTAAATAGTTTCTATTCCACTAAGATCTATTCCATACAACCCTACCACAGTACCACAAATTCGATTGTCGAAATGCAAGTTGCGTATCGATGTTCATGCGGCTTGCAGGCTGGTGGAGTTTTTCGTTTGGATGAAGTTTTTCAATACCGTTGCAGATGCAACGTTTTTTACTTCACCCATGCCAAGAGGCGGCAGAGTATGATGATTATGGGTATAATTTGGCCGCCAGTCAGTGTCTTGCGATCTTCTCTGTTGGCGAAAGCTCTTTTAGAGCTCAACAACCAGAGTGGATCTCCCCTACTAGTGATCTATCCGCCGACGACCCCGCCACCGCCGACGCCGCCGCAGGAGGATCCAGCCCCAATGTTGAGCTCAAAGATAAATTTAAGAGTCTGATCTTGTATCCCGGTGAATACGGTGATATGATTATTCCTAAGAATGGAAATTGGAGCATGAGAGAAAATGCCATCTTGTTGGATGCGGTGGAGAAGGAATTGAAGAAAACCCAACTGGTTAGGGGCGGCACCACCACTTGGGATGATCTGTTGAAAAATGTTTTGAAGAACGAAGTTGCTAGGCCTTTAGCACACAAACACAAGACAGCCAATGCATATTCCAAACATTTCAAAGTACTTGCAAATGCGACAAAAACTGGTTGCCGCAAAGTTCTATAGATTTGATGGTGCTGATGAGAAAGAAATGTCTCTACTCGTTCAGGGCTTATCTGTTTGGCTCAGTGATCTATCCCCACTGGTGGAGATGGGGGGATTATAAACCTAAGGGTGAAGAGGCAAAGGCAAGAATGGCAGAGAAAAAGAAACTCAAGGGAGAAGAAAAGGCAAAGGAAAAGGAGGTAGAGAAAAAGAAAAAAGCTGAGGTTCAACCTTTAAGGATAAGGATAACGATTGGAGGGAAGGCTGTTGAAGGTGCTGTCGAAGGGGCTGAAGTTGCTGAACCTGCTGAAGGTGTTTGACCTGATGTTTAAACATAAGATGACAAAGGAAAAGGAAAAGCTGGCAAAGGAAAAGGTATAGCTTAAAAAACCATTAGTAGGAAAAATAACCATCTGATTAGTAGGAAAAATATGAAAAATTAAGTTCTGAATTTTAGTACAGAATTGTTCTTGATGTGATTGTTCTTGTGTTTATGTTTATGTTGGCAAGGATTGGGCAATGTTGCTGTCAAGATTTATGTTAACAATGTATTGCATAGGATATCCTTGGAAGTTGGCAAAACTTTTGTATTTTGTTCAGTTATGGCGGCAATTCTTTAACCAACTTGACATTTTGTTGATTTATATTTTCAGTTATTATTGTCTAGATTAGATACTTTGCAAAACACAAGAGTTCAATATATTTAATCCTTTGAAGAAATTGCAATTGGTAACTCAACAATGGATGTAGGCAGATAATTACCAATCGGTATCGGCTTCAAATTCTATATTAAGAATGGGGTTATGGTTATTAAATTGGATTTATCTTTCCTGTCAAACCAAATGAAGAACAAAAACTTGTTAATGATCATCTATTTATTGTATTTTGACCTGTTGGAAACACCTACTACTCAAGGACCTTATAACCACTGTTTATTTCAGCAGTTGAAGTGTAACTTTCTCGACCTTTTGGCATGAACCATGACAAATATTGCCTTCTCTTTCATGCTGCTCATTTCCCTTCCCATACTTAAACACAAAAAAAATATGTACATCTTAAAAAGCATGAATCATAATGACTAATAATTGGTCGGTCCAACTTTTTAACCATAAAACAAGTCATAAAGTATGTTGTTCAGACCTTTTAATTGCCTGTTCAAAGTTCCAACATGCAAAGATTTATGCCAATCTCACATGGCTATGATGATATGGAACATAAGTCATTCAAAGGCGGTTCGGATGAATCAGACTTTGATTCAGTTGTGGTTCAAAGAGAGCAAATTGATGAGCTAGAGCTATGGTTCTTTGGAGTTTTTGATGCCCAGATTGGGGATGGAGTTAGCAAGTATATACAATCTCATTTTTTTTATAAGAAGCCTAAAGAGGTAACTCAAAGTTCATTACTTCATTAACAAACACTAATTTTGCTGTTAATGATAACCATTATGAGTTATATGGTCATATTAATATATATGCCTTGCTTGTTGCAGTCTCAAATTAACAGAAAGAGCAAAGAGACAATGAGGAAAGCATATCTTGGAGAAAGAGCAAAGGTAAGCACAGAAAGAAGATGAGACACTCCAAGCCGGCTCGGCTTCTTTGATGCTGATCAATGGTGAAAAGCTTGTGACTGCTTACCTAGGTGGCTACAGAGCTGTTGTATGCGGAGATGGTGTGGCTCATCAGATGAGTAGCAAGTACCATGGTGGAGCCAGAAGACATTGGTCTCGTAGACTGTTTCCAGGTATTAAACATTTTGTTATGGATTAATCACATAAATCTAGAACCAAATTTTCTGTTAATAAACTTGAAATATTCATCAAGAGTGCTTAAGATCATATTATGTGCCTAAGAATGATCCAGCACATTATCCAATCTAGATTTTGGCAGAACTTAGATACCCTTTTCATACATTGTTGTGCTAAAATAACTGCTAATTATGAGCAATTTATTGTTTTTGATTTTTCTGCATATCTGGATGATCTTCACAAATGACATAATTTTCTGATGCTGCATGTGTGCCATATTTTGTGCCTAAAGTACACATATTAGTATGCGACTCGAGTAATGCAGCAGCAATGAGGCATCCCAAAAGCTCAGAACTTGTTGTTGCGACTGAAAAGGTTGATTCTGAGACTGAATTCATCATCATAGCAAGCACTGGAATTTGGGATGTAAGTTTTGCAATTTGTTATTGTGTTTCAAGCTTAAACTGCCTCTCATTCTAGTATAAAAACTGAAGGAAAAGCTTAAACTGCCTCAACCTTCATTAACATCATATAGTTCTTCATTTTAATTTTGCTGTCATCCTTCTGTTTTCCAGGTGATGAAAAATCAAGAAGCTGTGAATCTAATCAGGCATTTGGAGGATCCACAAGAAGCTGCAGAGTGCCTAACAAAGGAAGCTCTAACAAGAATGAGCAAGAGCAATATATCTTGTATTGTCATCCGTTTTGATTAGTTAGTATGTATGTTGTTCCATCTAGAGTTTTGGGCATCTGGTTATGTATCCATGAAACCTGTATTGCAAGTGAAGTTCTAATTTTGATTTTGTTCTTTTTAATTTGGTAAAATGAAAAACCATTTTTGGTTGTGTTATTTCTGATGAAATATAACTTCTAACTTCTATAGTTCTCAAAGATAAATGGGGTGGGATAAACTCCATATAGAAAAGAAATGTTGTATATATAACAATGGAGATGTTGCTACAAAACCAATTCAACTTAAGAACATTCACCGATGAATATAAAGAAACTTTTTACAAAAATATTCTTAATGATACCTTTCTTTTTGCACATTTCACTAAGGAAAAATAAATTTAAAAAATAGTATATGTAACAATTCACTGCCATAGCCACAGGAAAGATAACAACCTTTGCCATTTCACCTTCATCATTAAGCCGTAAATTTCTTTTCACTAGTCTTGCTTCTAAACGGTGACAACAACGAAAAATGGCGAGAAGCTGCATGATAAACATAATTTGAGATTATCCATCTTAATGATGAAAAAGTACTGATATTTGCAAACCCCATTAAGCAGCAACTACTTACACTTTTCTGGAGTATTGCCGGCTGTGGGGGTCTCATCCTGAGATATCAGATTTTTCAACGTATGAACTACGAATAACCAGAAAACTTGTCAGCTCCAAGACCAAATTCAATCGGAAAATCAAACAAAGCTACAATAAGAACATCAGACGGCCTAAAATCGAAATTCTAGCATTGCGAAGAACCGTGTTCCCAAAAGTTAAGTACAGATAACTCATTTGCTCCAAAAACATACTGATTTCAAATAATATGCATATATCTAGTAAAGCAGAACCATCAATAAACAGTGCATAAGATCCTGAGATAGGTATCCATTTTGTATGTCACTATCATCAAAGTGCATTATAGGGACAAAATACAAGAATAAGATGATTACCTTCAGTAGAAGAGGTTGTGTTTGCACCCAACTCATCAGCTTCTGAACCATTAACACTGACACTATCTGATTCATTATTATGTTCACTTGCAGCTGAGCTATGGTTTTTTCTTCCGAACTTCAACAGCCGCCGAAACCCTTTTGATGAATCCTTAACCTGAGGCTTATCCAACACTTCAGGAATCTTTTCTAGTTTCGTGTTCTTGGTTTCCGATACAAGAGCTCTAACATTCTCTGACTCTGTTGCTGCAGTATGAATGCTAGTTGGAGGTGCTCGGCCATACTCTGAAACTTCAGTACATGGATCTTCCAAAGAAGAGTTTCGAGCAAAAGGGGCTTGATAAGGTTTTTCACTAACACTTGAGCTCGTAAATTTTGACGATTCCTTCTCAGTGTTATTCACATTTCCCTTTTGAACCTGGAAATTTGTATTATCATATGTCAAGAAGACTCACGTTCAGAGGCACATGAAAAATCTATTCTCTGGTTAAGATGAAAAAGAAGATCCATTTCAACAATTGGCATTGAACTAAAACCACAATGCAAGCACATTGAAATTTAGGCGCCAGTTTAACATACTATTTGCTTATTTGGGCAAAAGCTACTAAAATAAGGCTTCATTTCATTGTGTTCTTTTCAAGGATGGCAAGTTGACCTAAAATGTTTGAAATATAAACAAAATGCTACATAGTAGTGAGGAAGAAATATAATCAGGTGGCATGAATCTAGTAACAATGATAATTAGGAATATATCAGCAACTGATGAGTTGCTTCCAATATTCCAGTCAACGTATTGCCACAAATCTCTAGGCTACATTAATTAGAAAAAAATTTCACCTTGTCAATCAAGTCTTTACACACCCTACCTCATAAGCTTGTGGTCTTTGTTGCACCTGCTGTTCTTTATCAAGTGCATCAACATTCAATGAAGAAACAGGAGCGCGAATGGCAGCATATTCCGGCACCATTTCATTTTTTTTCCTTATGTTATATATACCATCACGTTCCTTCTTTAGTCCTGTAGTTCCTTCCAAGGAGTTTACTGTGGGAATGAAGGGCTTCTCAGGTTCAAGCATCACAACAGTTTTCTCGATTACTGTACTGTCATCCCCGTCAATATCAACTGAAACTTTGTCCTTGTTCCTGCTGGGTTCAGTGGCACTGCTAATAGAGGAAATACTTCCATTCACCTTCTGAGTCATTTCATCTCCACCTGATTTGCTGGGGGTAACATCAGGTGCTTTATTTGTTTTTATTTTGAGTTCTGGAAGGGAGGCAATCTTGCTTTTATCATGGTTCATAATTGCTGATATCTTTTTGATTTCAGGCCCACCAGATACTTTTGTCTTGGATGATGGTTCAGAGTTCCGTGACTTCACTGAAGAAACATGCGGACTGCTACTAGTCTTCGGCTCTGATAATCTTCTAATCCTTGCCATAGATGCCTTTGGTTCAGGAGTTACACTGCTAATGTCTTTCTTAGTCTCAGGCAGTGATGAAACTGACCGAGTTAATCTATTTCCACTGGAGTGGGTTCCAGTGTTCAGTTTGGTGGGTTTGGAGGTTTTTTGAGAACCAGCTGATCCCAAAGAAAGAGTCCTGATAGATCTTTGTAGTGGCGATGATGATCCAGGCTCAGCATCAGTAAACTTTGATGACTTATGAGAGCTTGGGGAAAGTTTTGCCGGCAATTGTTTCCTTCCTTGCGTAGGCGCTGATGACTGAGCAGGGATAGAACTGCCTCTAGCAGCAATTCTCTTTTGCCTCTCTATCTTCAATGCTTCCAGTCGCCTCATCTCTGCCTCATCCTGCAAAGTGTTAAATGAATGAACAAAAAACAGTAAAGATTTATTTGATAAACCACATAACATGAGCTAGCTGGTAAGAAGAATTGAGGTTGTAATATAAGCATTTATAAAGTATTCAGTGTCCATTATCAGCTTACCTTCTCCTTCTTCATTTTCTGAAGGTCAGCTTTATAGTTTCTTAGCCTCTCAGCTCGGGCTTTTGCCTCATCCAAAGGACTCAGCTTCGAAGGCTTTCCTTTCCTCATTGGCCCTACAGCTTTCTTTTTATCTGTAGTAGCAGTAAGTTTTGATTTTCGGTCCTTGTCTGACACTTTAGTCCCTTGCATGCCCTCTTTATTTTTCTTATTATTTGAGGCATCTTCAGCATGAACTTGCATTTCATAATCCAAAGCAGGATCATAACCAATAGACCCCATTTCTGCCCCACGTTCAGGCATCATACTTAAATCATCTGGCTCATAGTTGGCCTGGCTTCCAACCCTGTTAGATTCGTTTTCTGCTTTCTGTTGAGCCAAGGAGAACTCCGAATCCATATTGATAGCATTCCTATTATCAGCTCCAACTTCATTGACTGAAGTTGACCTGAACGGAACTATGTAGGAATCATCATTTATATTATTTGATGATCTTCTTTCCAAATCATTAGGTGAACGTTCAAACCCATTAACAGCCTGCGGATCTAATGGAGAATTTCTATAATCTGATTGATTCTGTTGTCTATCTGTTATAAAGTCATCATTTATGGACCTCCTATACACCCTCCCACCGCCTATTTCTCTAGAATGCAAACCATAACCATCAGCCGAGTGACCAGCTCTTCCAGAAATCAAAGACTGATCATTAAATGCCTTAGGCATGCGAGATCCACTGGCACTAATATTATGCATGTCAAGTGTCCCTTCTTCATATTGACCCACTTCTCGTCCACCAATAAGTAAAGGGTCTTCACCCACTCTATTCGGTCTTCTCTTTCCTCGAACCTCCTTTTCAGAAAACATGTCTTGGCCAGTTCTACGTTCTCCTTCTTCAGCATCTCTAAGTAAAAAGTTTTGAAATGCTTGCCAGTGTCCACCATCTGTCTCCTTCCCATTTTCCTCCCTATCAAATGAATTCAGCACATCAAGAGACTTCGTGTGACTTCCTTTCCCTCTTGAGGATCTCCGAGAATTCTTATGTTCAGAATCGCCATCTTCCTCATCCGTCTCAGAGCCAGAATGCGACTGTGAATCACTACCTGAAGCATTTTGCCCCTTTGAAGTAATATAATTGATGTTCCGAATGACCACCGTTCCTGATCGCTTTTTACCTGATCTGCTGCTCCTCTTTCTTGCCTTTGGACTTGGTGAATTATCATTCTCCAACTCCTCATCATCTTGAGATTTAGCTCTTTCCAACTCCCAAGTTTCTGATCCAGTATGGCTATCTCTGCTATCCATGGAATGCCGTTTATGTATTCTTTGACCAGCATTAAATCTTGGATCCTCCATTGATGGATAAGGTTGCTGAAAGTATGGGCTACCCCCTGAATAGTTTGGGTAGTAGGGCATGCCTTGCATGGGATATCCTTGGAATGGTGGCATACCACCTGGTGGCGAATTTATAGGCCAAGGAGGAAACATGGGATGCGGAAACTGGCCTTGGTAATATTCTTGGCGTCCAGGGGTCTGTTGATCCATTGGAGGCTTCTCATCTGGCCATATCAAAAAAAGTAGCTCCCTTTAGTTATTGACAAGATAATCAGAAGATATCAGAGCAACATGTCCTGTCATATAGAAGAAATGATGAACTAACATTTTATATAGACGACACCACTAAATGCCATACCTGTACTTGACTCAACACCAGCTTTTCCATTGTTTTCTGAATTAGAAAGCACAATGCCAGAAGCATTCATGGGAGAGAAGTCAGATCGAGTAGACATTGCTTCAGCTACTTCAATTTCGACCCACTGGCCAGTTTCATGCTTTCTTTTCCACAATTCAGTAAATTTTACACAAGCATCCCTGCAATGTGAAAAGATGTTAATCAAGGGACTATTCAAAAGTTCACATGGGATCTATAGAACTAGATTGGCTGCATGAAAATTCCATTTACCTCAAACGAGAGGCTCCAAAACTTTCAGCAAATGACATTAAAGGTGCCATGTGGTCAATGTCAAAACCAGCTGCTACAGCACGTGCAAAGGCCATACCTTGCTCTTTCTGCAGCACAGTCTTCCGTGTCTCAAGGACTTTCAAAAGTTGAACTCTAGTAAAAGTCAAAACACTATGTTATGTACAGTCCTCAGATCATTCCATCAAATATTACATGCTGATCTGCATTGGTGTTTACCATCATAGGTTATTGATTCATGACATCCCTGATTTACTCTCTAAAGTCAAGCCTCTCTAGGAATAATGGTGAAAATGAATCAAAACTATGCAAAATGCAAAGTGAGCATAAAAAACTATTGATAACATGTTACTCAATATCCATGAAATAAAATTATCCGAGCAGTCATAGTCCAACATACTTAGAATTTCCTTCCTTTGGAGCAGACCCATTCGCTTCAGGTGGTTGTGCACCAGGCTGCCAAAATGCCAAAAAGAAAAAAGTTAAACAAATTTGTGAAAAGATTTATTACATGCTAAGAAGTAAGAATTCAATAGCGGATACTCACTGTGTAAAGTACAATGGCTTTCTCCTCATTGGAATCTTGTGTAGCCCTGCTTCCTGTCCAAAGCCAACAGTGTCATGCAAGAAGCAATAAATAATATAAACATAAAAGCAAAATTTTCAACACTACTCATGAAGATTTCGTGGAATGAAGGCCTTGGACAAGTATGATTCCAAACTAAGAACCTTTCTTATCATGAGAGTAATACTAGAATGGATAAAAGGAACACAAGGAGACAAAATGACTAGAAAATATGAAACATGGCTTTTCATCCACAACTCCATCCATAATTACATTCAAAATGGCACTGTTCAGATGAAGTAGGAAGTGTATGCATGCCGAAAGCTACTATCAGTACCTTCTATGCTTTCCGAAGGTTTTACTTGATGATCTTCTACCTGTCAAAAACAGAACAAGATAGATTAATCTCTATGGTACATATGCACACGATAGAACTCCCAAAGATCTACTTACAGCAGTCAATCCTATACTGTTGTTGCTTTGAATTGCAATAGCCTCTTCAATCTGCAAAATCTCAGATTCAACGGTATACACCCGTTCTAAGATCTCTGGAGTACTGACAAATCGAACAAACCTGCAAAAGCCAAAACAAGTATGAAATGTCAATTTCAAGGGCGAAAGAGGATTTATCATACATCCATTGTCTTCAACAAGCTAGAAAGAGATATAACAGACTCGATCACACAACCATCATAGCACAAAAACAGCACTCCAAAGCCAAACTTTTTTCTTTCTGGAATAACAACTAACTGGCATTTGTTCAGTAACATAGCAGACTCATCCAATCTTCATAATAGGGCAAATAGTCCCACTCCCACTGAGAAAAAAACAAACCTTTCCACTGTTCCTTTTGTGAACCAAGCTGCATCAATGTTGGGTTCTAATTGAAGGATGATTGAATAGCCACCCTTGGCCATCTGCTCTTGTGCAGTCTTCAAATGGGCAAGAAATGGATTAAGCAAACCTGAAGCTATTTTCTCTGTCTTTCCATTTGCAGATATCACCAATTCACACCTGAAGAAAGTGAAGTGGAAAATCTCAAAATTTTTTAACAAAATTTAAATGTGAAAACTTGAAAGATTTATAGCAAATTCAAAATCTTAAACATATGCTAAAGGCATACTAACCAAGGTCTTCTGCTAACATTTCAAACTGATTAAACATTAACTCTATAGAAAATATAAGAAAATACTAATCAATCCAAATACACTAAAAAAGCATAAATTAAACATGCATAATACCTTCATCAAGCCAAGCATTAGCTACCAACAAAAGAAAATTGTTACCTGGTTCGAGTGGGTGTGAGTTGGAACACTACTGAGTCAAGCCGAGTTGAGGACTTCATTGTTACCTCCTCAAAAGACAGATCTTTGATGGTGAGATGACTTTGTTATCAGACCCAAAGCAACAAATTTTTACAAAAATTAGCAAAAAAGAAATTTTTTTGACATTTGGGTTCTAAAGATAGCTCAGTTAAGTAACTGAAAAAAAAAGTTTTGCAGAGAATCAGGAAGACCCCAACAAAAGGGAAAGTTCTCACTTCTCAAAGAAATAGAGAAGGTTTTAGAGAGAGGAAGTGCAGCCAAAGAAGAAGAAAAAAAAAATGAAAAGAGTCTCTCTTTTAGAGAGAGAAAAACAGAGGATCCAAAGACTGTTTTGTTGAAGTCTTAGGATGCCATTCAACTGAGAAAGTGAAAACTGAAGAAAAAACAACATTTACTTATTTGATGCCACTTTGGTCGAAAATTGTTGTTGGGGTAAATATAGGAAATATTGAGGGGTAAAACAGAAAATATAGGTAAAGTTGACGACAAGTATGGGAAGATGCTGAAACGTAAAGGACAAATAGTTATACTAGTTGAATATAATTTGTTTTCTGTAATTACCTTAATGACCTTTTTGTTTTTTGTCAACGGTAACGTTGAATTTTCTCACTCCCTTACTAATGAGGGTTTTACTTTTATGTTGATGCCATGGGTTTATGCTATTTTTTTTTTTGCCATAATAATGCTAATTAATTGTTTAGTATATCTAAAGTCCAGTGAATGCTCCTCAAGTCTCGATGTTCTTTTCAGTAAGATTTTGGATTCGAATTTTGTCATGAAAAAAATAGACATTATACGAACTCTCTCCCATATAACATACAAACTCCCTCGCATATAACATTCAAGATGATTTTATATATTTCACCAAAAGGTTAATTTTTTTTAGGTAAAAATGAAATGAAGATTATAATGGAAAGGAATCTTATCTTTTTCCATAGAGTGATGATGATATTCAAAAGTGATAATTCCATCCATAAAAAACATAATCAATGTGACATTTGAGGAAATTATCATTGGTCTGAATTAAAAGGGCTAATGAGGTATGAAAAGTCCTATATAATACTATTAATATATAGTGGGAGTGCCATCATAATTTGATAGATAGCTTAAAGCCAATCACAATTTCCAAATTCTTCCATAGTGTAAAGGAATCTAAAATCACAATGAGGAAAAAAAATGGTCTTTTACCCAATCAATGATTGGGGATAAGATTATGAATAAGAAACTGGTTGTGGAACATTTTGTCAATTTGACATTAGTTATTTTACATGCATGTCCCTCTCTAGATTTTTTTTTTTAAATTTAGTATATATTATTTTCTTTATTTTTTATACACTTTTAACCCAAAGTTTTAAGACATTAACAATTTTTTTTTCATGTAAAGCATAGGTTCTCATATCTGATTCAGTGATTTAGAGTAATATATTCGAGTCAGGCTGGCCACATTAACACATTTTACTTAGATTATATTGATGTGAAAATGTTAAATATTATAAATTGAGAAAATAACTAAATAAGTGCAATACGAATTTTTCCCTTTAGAATTTGATATGACTCAATTCCAAATTAGTGAGGCATTATGTTTTGATAAAATATCATTACTTCCTAATCCTGAATTATTCAAGATTTTTTTTTTGGTCAAAATTATTCATCATTATATTGAAATTTGGTGTTTTCTTTTCAGAAATCTTTGTTGTGGGGTTTATTCATAATTTTTTTTGCTTTCTTCATGCGTGGGTTACCAATTAATCTTTTGCACTTAATTAAGCCGGAAACAAGGTTGGATTAGGTAAGGGATTAGTGATTACTTGCTTGTGTCTATTGTTTTTACTTCAAGTAGTAAATGTTGTCCAAATCCAAATAAAACAGCTTATTTTGTTAAGCTTTGTCGCTCTAATTTTAGTCAATTTATATACCAATCAAATAAAAACCTTGAAATTTTTACCCAAAAAAAAACACTTGAAAAAAGATAGATATATATGTGATTAATATGAAGATAAATAAATATGCATTTAGAAACGTTACAAGTTGACAGCTATACTGTAGCAATCTTACAGCTACAAAAATTAAGTAAAATGTGGTCCAAATTGATAATGGTGGAGTTAAGAAATTTAGATATGGTCATGGATATAGAAATTAAATTTATCAAAGGCAAGATCCCTTTTCTTCTTTCCTTTTTCGAATTCCTTTTTGTTTGTAATCGTTATCTTTTTTTTTTTCCTTCTTGTTCTGTTAAAAAACATCACAACTCACAAGATGTCTCTTTACATATGATTCTTTACACTAGTGAGATTTTTCTTTTATAATATCTATGTATGTATAAATAGGATATACTAGTACATTAATTAATTTATTAATGGCATATAATGAAAACATTTAAAATAGTTTTCTTCTTTACCAATGTCTACCTAGATTGAGTAAAAAGAATTCGATATCCTTTATATAAAATCTTCAACCCCTCATTTAGGATCAAGCACTTTGTTGTAGATTAATCGAAACTAAATGATTATCAAATATTCGAAGGTCTCGTACTAGAAAATGTTGATTTCATCATATATTATACATGACAAAGACATAAATTGTGAAAATGAAATTCAAGTTTGGTGAAACAAGACAATTTCGAAAGATTCTTCTTAGATCTTAAATCCTTTTCTTTCTTTTTTTTTTTGGCGGTAAGAAAGGAAAATCTTAAATCCTTTTCTTAATTGCATAAAATTTAACTAACACTCAAAATAAATTGCATATACTAATATAATAACTTGCGCAGAGGCAGCTTCCTTGCCGAACCTTCAAAATGGGGCACATTCAACGCATAAGGCTAGCTAAGAAATTATATAAACGTTTAAGTGTTTAACACCATCATTTGTGATGTTCCCCTGCCCCCAACAAGCATCAAATTACAATTTTTTTTAACTTAAACTCTTATCGGCAACAGACATTACATAAACAAATAAAAAAATATAATGTATTCATTTTTTTTTGGCATTAAAAAATATAATGTATTCTAATTTAATTCAATATAAAAGAGAAAATTAAAGGGTATTTGGTAGGGTTATTTTTCTATCTACTTTGATTAACTAATAATTAAGCAAATTTTAATTTTTAAAGTTTGATTAAATGGAATGGTAGGTCCAAATGTGCTCCAACTCCTAGACAAGAAAAAAAGGCCCGATTCTCTCCATTTTGCATTAAACACAGCTCCAATTTTGTCCCTTTGGTTGTGGGTCGGTTCACTTTGTTTGACCCATTATCTTTTCCCAATAACTCTTTACTTTATTCGTTTTTAAGTTTTTTTTTTTTTTTGGTACCGAAGTAATTTTCTTTGTTCTTAGAGGAATTGGAATTGGAGTATGTTTTTCATAGAAGGCAGAGAACCCTGTCTCAAACATGACATCTATCTATGAAGTATACACCCATAAGGTGTGAAACCTATTTATCTCTTTTATGCTATTGCATATAGTCGGGATCTTATATGATTATCGAATATTGAATTATAAGTATATATCATTATGATCGTATTATAATCATTTAGGGTCTGACATGACTCAACTCAAAATAATTCAAGATTTTGATAAGGGTTGGAGGAATTTTTTTTTTTTCGGTGAAAGAGGGGAATAGGTTTGATTGATTTATTGGCCTCTATATCATCATTCATCACCTACCTTTTTTTTGTCAATTACTTTATGGTAACACAAGAGGATATGATTCATTTTCCAAAACAAAAAGGCAGAAAAAATAATGCACATAAAATCAGAACAGAGGTAAGGTAAGGTAGTACCTGCAATCATATGCATTATTTTTCTCTTTCTTTTATGGAATTCAACAAGAATATAAAATTATCATTTTTTGTCCATATTCTCCATTTGAGGAAATGTATATACAACTCCCCCAAAAAAAAACTACTATAAAAATTGGACGGAAATTAATTTTCTTAGCTTGTTAAAGGAGAAAAAAGAAAAAAAAAATCACTCTCCAATCTCCATTATTAGGAATATAGGACCCAGCTGGAATAAATGTTACAAGTGAAAATTAATTAAAGGCTTCTTTATGACCAAAGAGATACCATAGACACAGACCAGGTTATGGAGCATATTTTGGTAAGGAGAATGTGACCCAGTAACCAAAACTTCAAATACCATATATACTTATTAATTTAAAAAATATATATATTATGTTATTACTGATTAATTAATTAAATTATATATAGTAGTAGTTCTTAGATGTAGCTGCTATTTTAGATTGAGGGAAATTAATTTTTTGGTTGACTTATATGAAGTTATGAACAAAAACAGTTCATCATCTTAATATATATGACTTGCATGTCAAAATATCACTGGATGCTATATGAAAGTTGCCTTTCAAATATATATATCTATATGCAATGTGTAAACTTTACAATACATATTTTTGTTATACCAAAAAAAAAACTTTACAATATTTGCAATTAAATTTATTAATGTTGGTCATAAATGTTTAATTAAAATTTCTAGTATTTGTAGCTGTATTTGAGTTGGAAAGTAGCTAGATGGTAGTTGTCATCTTTCAATGGAAATGCAGAAAAGAAAAGGAAGAAAATGGAGAAATTAGGATGAACCAAATTATAAAGTTGGTAGAAAGAAGAGAAAAAAAAACATTTAATTATTGATTTTGGAAGTTTGCTTAATTTATATTATGTATGTAACTAGTAAGTATCATATAGAATTTAGACAGAACATATATATACATATATTAAGGTAGCAATCCCATAAGGGGACATGGATTTCAGAGCATTACTCTTTGAAATATTCATTTTTGATGTTCTATTCTATATGCTGAAAATTAGGGTGAAAACAGAGCAACCCTCAAGAAATTTTTGTCTATGAAAGTTGCTATATTTCTACAAGCATCAGGCTGATAATATATATGCTTCCAATTAGACTCAACTAAACTTGTTCAATAAGTAAATATGATATAGTATAATTCATTATGCCTAGCAAATTAAGTGATATATCCTTAATCAAATCACAGAATTTTGGCGACCAAGCCTATTTGTAGTAACCTTTGCAGCATCAGAAAAGCTCCTAAATGCCACTTTCTGACCTACAGCAGCAGCAGCAGCAGTAGAACTTTTTGAAGGGCTGATAGCACCAAGTTTTGAGCAGATTCCACTGATAAAACCATCTGATTTTTCATCATAATTATTATTATTATCATCCCCTTCAGATTCCAGCAAAGACCCTTTTTCTTGAATTGGAGGACAATCCCATAGGTGCAATCTGCTAAATTTTTCATCATGATCAATAGGTTCTTTTGTGGGGGATCCAAATTTGTGATGATCAAGCACTTCATTTATGTCAATATTCCATGTCGAATTTGTCGAAAATGAGCCAAAAGATGAAGCTCTAGATGAATTTGAAGAAGAAGATGCTGAGGAAGGAGAATTTGATGTAGTGCTTCCAAATCCTTGGATTTCTTTTGTTATTTTTAGGGCTTTTAATCTAGCTCTTCTTAGGGTTTCCCCTCCTTCTAGTAGCTCTAGTACTCTATCTGATCTTTTTTGCATGTTAACTCCCCAATTGAACCTATAATACAAACATTAGTATGCTAAAACATGGGTTTTTTTTTAAAAAAAAACATGGGGAATTTGAAACTAGTTCAAAAACAGAAGATTACCCTTTCTCATCAACATGTCTGAATGTTCCAAGCTCTTCAATAACATCGATATCACATCGAAATTCTTCAGCAAAATCTGCAGGGCCATGAGTTAGTAGGAACTCAAGGAGCACCAATGTTTTGTATGATTGTCTCCATTGCTTCCAATCAATGATATCCAACCTGCAGATTCATTTAGATTCCCAGTTATTGAGAACATGATACCGACAATCGAGTTCAGAATTATGAGGAGATTTTGGTTTTTTCTTTTACCTTTTGTGTAGAACATAAACAATTCTCCAATAATCATCAACGTAGCATGATGCCTCAGATATCTTAGTCATTGTTTTAGCATCAGGGCCCCATGGATCTGAATTTGTTGCTTCTTCAGCCAATCTTGAAAAGATAATCATATATATATCATGAGTCATGAACCAATGTTAATTATTTGCATTAAAAAAAACATATTTGATTAAATTTTCATCTAATTCATTGAATATATATAGAAGAAGAAGAATAAGGAAACTTACAGTTCTGCCTCAGTAACATCAGTTAAGGCCATCCTTGCATTTTTGTATTTCTCTTGAAGAAAAGAAGAAGCTTGTTTCTTAATATGGTTTAGCAACAAGGTTCCCATGATCAATATATATATAAGAGAGTGTAATTTTTTTTTTCTTTTGGGTTTTTTCCTAAGTGCAGATGAAGAGAAAGTGGGTGCTGAGCTCTTCAAGAACTAATTTTTAGAAGGCTATATTGTGAAGAATTATCAACTTTTATATGAAAAGAGGACCAACAATATTGTATGGATAGCCATGATTCTAGTTCAGATGTTTAAGTCAAATTGCTAAATTAGAATATACTTTGATTGTTATCACAAATTTCATTGAGAAGGGGAAATCATGAGGGATTGAACAGAAAATTAGGACCTTCAAATATGGTGAATTCATGGATTTTTATATTACTTGTGCATGCAGGGTCATGGGAATATTACTAAATTTATTATGGATTAATATATGCTTGAAATTTTGGTAGTGTATTTCTTTTTAATCTTATATTTATTGGAGGATTTATACATATAATTGAATCAAAATATGAATGATTCTCTCAAAACGGATTGTAACTCTTTTTCATCTTAATGGATAATTTGTTGGGATCTAAAAAAAATAAAATTTTATCATACAATTACTAATGTTTTGATTTGTATTCTTACCCAAAATTAAAATAAAATATATCTTTGGTAATGTATATATATGGTTTGCTAATCAAACTTTACCAATTTAGATTATAGAAACTATAGTATATATTTGAAATGGCATAAATACCATTTTGCACTCTTAAGTTTTTACGGACTGTCACTTTGCATCCAACTTTTATATTTTGACCAAAACGCACCCTAAAGTTTTATTTTTGTGTCACTTTGCACCCTCTGTCCGGTAGAACAAAACGGATCTGTCACGGTATCCAACATGGCATGCCACGTCGACAAAAATGACACGTGGCATGTATCCTTTTGTGCACGTGGCATACCACGTGTCACTTTTTGAAACGTGTGGCATGTCACGTGTCACTTTTTGAAACACGTGGCATGCCACGTGTCACTTTTTGGTACACGTGGCGTGACATGTGTCACTTTTTTGGTACATGTGACGTATCATATGTCACTTTTTGGTACACGTGGCATGCCATGTCGGACACCGTGATAGAGCCGTTTGTCCTACCGTGACGGAGGGTGCAAAGTGGCACAAAAATAAAACTTTAGGATGCGTTTTGATCAAAATAAAAAGTTGTGTGCAAAATGACAGTCTCTACAAACTTAAGGGTATAGAGTGACATTTATGCCTATTTGAAATGCTAATTCAAATGAGACATGCTTGTGTAGTAAATCAGAATTAGCCCGACGAAGGAAAACAGGCCAACTTACTCATAATTACAAAACACAAAAAGTATAGACACTTGAGCTTTTTATTTGGAATGATGCTGATATGAACAATGCAGCTCTGCAAACTAATTAATTATGAGATCACAAAAACAGAGCTCGCCTCTGTCTCCTCTGGTGATGCGGGTATCGGCATATGCTTGAAATTTAATTGGATTTAATTTGGTAGTGTACGTATTAATTTCTTTTTATAATCTTATATATATTTATTATTGGAGGATTTATATATAATTGAATCAAAATATGAATATATGATGCAATTCCGGTTTAATTTTACCATATATGCTTGACAACTGATTAGATCAACTTGATAATTGCTTCATTCTTGAAATTTCTATAAAAAATTTTGTATTTTCACATCAAGATTTTGGGCAATGATAATTACATTACCCTCTAATCTAATGTGTATATATATCGATCCTCTCCCACTCCCCATACATCAATTAACTTATTTTAAATGGAATCATAATTAATTATTGGATGAAAATCCTCTGTCCCCATTTTTGGTGCCCCATCCACCAAATGACATGTGTCCTTTTTCAGTTTTTAATGTTAATACTTGTTTGCCTAGTTAAATTAAATTTTATATTTTCATTCTAAAACCCTATGGGGGATGTATTAAAATTTAGGACTAACCCTTATATATAATTATTTATTGTTAATTTGGGGGCTAAACCTGATTTTAATTGGGATTTTTACTATTCGTTAAAACTCGAAAACAAACAAAGTATAATACTAGAGACACGTGGCTTTATTTGGTGATTGGGGCACAATGAGACATAAAAAATGGGGACAAAGGATTTTGATTCTTAATTATGATTATTAATATAAATTTCATACTATCAATTAATATGAATTCAAATTTATGAAAAGAGACTTCTTATTTCGCGCCATAACCGTTTAAATTTGCGCGCGAAATCTATAACTTCAAAATTAATAACATGTTGGATTATGAGAAAAGGTAAAATCCCAATCAAATTCCGTAAGCAATCTAAAGCAAATCTTAATATAATTACAAACATAATATGAATCTATTAACATGTAAATTTATAAAATGGGTTTTTGTTGTTGTTATGATAGTTTAAATTTGCGCGCGAAATCTATGAATATATAACTTTAAAGATAATCCAATATGAGACGAATTAAATTCTCATTATTCAAACTTTCATAGATGATCGAAAGTAAATATTATTACAAACACATGACCATAAAATAATTAACAACAAACACACACAACAACAATAGTAAAATTAAAATGAAAGAACAAACCTTTCATAGTCTAGAAGGGAATCTAGAAAAAACCCTAGTCCCTAAATCCCAATCTTGATGATCTCCTTCAAAGCCTCAAGGTCAAATCAACCGTTGGTTCAACTTCATCTTCAGCAGCCATTTGCATCTCAAAAATCCTTGTCATTCCATCCATGAACAAGTGATCATCCAACAGATTGATCAAAGGCCTTGTGACCAAGTTTTCCCTAGGCTGCTGTGGTGCCGGCGCCTGTGGCACATACACTACCTGGATTACACCATACGGCGTTCGGATAGGCCGCGGCATGTAGCACTTGTTGTTGTTGTTCCCCGACGACGACTCACCAGAAGTAGACGACGGTGGCGCGGTGGCCGATGGCGACTGCAGATCATTATCACCACCACCGTTTCCAGCCGCAGTAGGTTGGTCAACAAGGGTGGTAAAGAGGGCTCTTTGCGAAGGGGTCATATGGCTGAGCAAAACCTTCCTTCTTGCATCTTCCTCATCGATCACTAGGTGAATTTCGATGTGATCGAAAAGAGCTGCATTGTTCATGAAAACTTGCCCACAAACTCGGCAAGCAATCGGACCATCAGTGAATGGCTCCTCCTTGATCAAATTAAGCCCATGCATAATATTTGCATGGCTAATTGGGTTCAAACCATTTCCAAGACCAGCCATTTGATGTTTTGGAAGAAATTGAAAAACTTGTAAGCAAGAAATAAAGGAGAATAGAGAGAAGAGAAGGGTACTGGCACATTTTGGCTATGGTCTGCAATCGAATATATAGGTGAAAAATAGAGGTTACCATTTTTAGGGTTTCTTCAAGCTCATGCATAAATATTTTAATTGAATTCATATGACATCATAAAAAACAAGTGTCCAAAATGCTGAAATGGAAAGGAACTAATGAATATGTTTTCATATTTATGTATTTAGAAAGTATGGATGGCGCTTTTAATGAAAAATCCAATGGGTGTAGACTGAAAATTTATATACTTTCTTCCAAGGTCATTAATAGAAAATTTGGAACTACTATGTAAGATATTACCTGTTTTTCCTCAACAAGAAGGTTCAAAAATCATTATAATCTTGTGTGTGTGTTCTTAAAATGTTTATTAAGTTTCCTAATTTTCACATATATTATATTATTAAAATTTTTGTACACAATATACCTACCATGTATAAAATCTAATTAAGATTATCTTTCCATACTGATTAATATGGAAATTACGATAACATAATTGATTTGAACAAAGTCAATAGAAATTTCTTGGGCTTCTTCTATATATTCTGTCATTACCAATATTGTTATGGAGGAAATTAAAGATGTGATTAATTGTATTTTTCATTTTGAAGCAAAAACTGGTTAATTTAATCAGTAATGGCTAACGACAACTTAGCATCAGTCAAACAATTTTAAAGAAAATTTAAGGATTCTACCAAAATAAAAAAAAAAAAAAGAAAATTTAAGGATGTGAACTTATTTCCATATATATTTATATATTATTATAATAAATTTTTAATTCTAAATTTATAAATATTCAGACTTGGGCCAAATCTATAGGCCCAAAAGACTTGGGCCTAATCCAGCTCTTTTTCTCGGGCTTGATACATACCGTCTATCAGTCTTCCTTTTCTGTTTTATTCATAACGGCGTCGTTTCGATCCTACTTATATGGAACATCTCAAATCAAATGGATCAGGCCCAGCATTCAGAGATATCAAACTAGCCCGACCCATTAATGTATACCTCTCCTTGTTTCCTCCTTATACAGAACTGATGAACATTTATAAATTAAATATTTTCTTTTCAATGAACCTTTATATTGTTTTTTTTTTCTTTTCCTTTTAATGCAACTTTTAGGCTGTACAACTTTTGACATTTTCCCATCTGGCTTTTTAGAAAGACCTAATTTTGGTGTACCCAAAAACCACTATCTTAAAATGAGCAAATTTAATTCCAAGTACCAAAGCCTACTTTTGTTTTTGGAAACACAAACTTTTATCCCCAAAGTATATAAAAATGCAATGGTTTATCATATATTATTATAAAAAAAAACAAGACAACCCTAAACGGGACCTTATCAAATGACTAGGATGAAAGGTAAGGTGGGTAAAGAAAAATCGAACGGCTGGTATAAAAGGTAGCGTGGGTAAAAAAAAAATCGTGTGTTAAAAAAAAGAAATTTTAGGGACCTTATGGAACATTATATTTTCCATTTTTTTGTTAATAAATTGAAATGTTATATTTGCCTTTTTTTAAGGTTAAATGTTCGAATCATGACCTAATGTTTGGGGCTTTGCTCAAATCAGGGTCAACCCTTTCAATTGAAACAAATAAGGATCTAACCATCAGAAATGTAACAAATTAGGGCAAGAGTAGAGTGGATGGAAATCAGAATTTCTTAGTGCTCTTATTTCTTTCCTCTAGCAACTAAGCTATTTTCAAAGTTTATCGGTCTGAGACTAATCCCTTCCTAGTGAGGAAGCTTTTGATGGATTGAACTTTGCAGATTCAATGTCAAAATTGAAGAAGAATCAAAAGAAGTGAGGACATTAATTAGGAGTATCAAAGACAGGCAAATAGTCAGCCAAATTTGGTTGAGAATTCAAAATTGAGAGACAATTAAATGTGGTTTAGCTGAGAAAGTATAGGGGGATATAAAAATTATGACTTCATCAAAGCCCATAATTAAATGCCTATGGCAAGCCTTATATCAAAATTAGACACTAGCTAATCCACCTAATCAATTACTTAACACTATTGTCTAAGTTTTCAACTTTCAACATGATAAAAAAAATGGAACCTTGGAAATATCCAATAGCATGATTCAAAGCTATGTGCAATGAGGCAACGAATGAAAGCAATATATCTCAATTGGAAACCACTTTGTTTCTTTTAGTAAAGAGGTGTGTCATCTAATGATCTTTTATCCCATTATTATACAGTATTATATCTATATTAAAAAGTATGTCAATCATTCAATGGCTTATGGCTTGATAATGAAAGAGATAAAGTAATGTAAGTAAGAATTACTTTGTCAAACTTATAGATTTCTCTTGTAGGGATTTGATTGCCTTAGTCTTCAAGCAAACAACCTAACTATTATATCTTAGTAATTCTTTTGGTTTAGACTTCAGATATTTGGATAATATAGTAGGTTCAAGTTTGTGGGATGAGATAGTGGGGTTCAAATTGCTAGACCTTAATATCTAATTTGTCCTTTTATGTTTCCACATAAGAAAAAGATTGGGTTTCCCTTTCTTTTTGTAATCTTATCTTTAATAATACTATGCCCAATAAATATACAATGGTTTCATTAGCGAATAGATATACCAACATGTGTGCAAAAAAAAAATGATATATCAATATATTAGACAAAAACCCATATACGGTAGGACCTTAAATCTGAGACCTTAAAATTCAATGAGCAAATACCAATTACCATTTACCAACAAATTGAGATAGATGATGCTCGGTGCATTACAACATAATAATAACTTTAATCACATATTTCTTATTTTTGTGTCTTTAATCACAAGTGAACAAATAATATGGAACGGAGGGAGTACTTTGGATTTAGTTTAATATAGACATTGGCATTGGCACATTTCCTTAATTGCTTAGAAAAAGACACAAAAAATTTTCCTGGCCCCTTTGATAGGATATATGGCCCAAATTCAATCAAGAATTGAACAGTTGTTTACTTGGATCCTAGTTTAGCCCAATGGGTGCTAAACATGTAGTAACTAGTAACTAGTAAATAAAACCAGAGACAAATTGATCTAAATTTGGACCACAAAACCTTTAATAAACAAAAATTAGGTCAAAATCAGTTACCAACCATTTATCTGTTTGTAAAGTAATGAAAGCTACACTGCATATTTTTTGGACATGCAAATAAAATAAGCACCCCACTGACAAAAGCTGATTTGGATTTGTATGCTTGCACTAATGCATATAAAAATTATGCATCTAATTTATTTATTTATCTTATTATTTAAGATAGAAAGATATTTTTACTGAATAGTTTCATTCACCAACATATTTCTCTCAAAGAGAAAAATGGAAAAAAGGAATATTTGTTAGTATAAGTTACAAGTTGTCTGCTATTACAAAGATTTGGAGAGGCAGATGTGAAAGTGTGATGGACAGTTTAACTCCTTAAATCCCCTCTGCCAGCCTGCCTCTGCCCTGCCACCCTTTCATTCCCCTGTTTTTGGTTGATTTTTTTCCTTTTTGGCCAATTAAGGTTAACCAGTGTACCCTTATTTTTTTTAATATTAATAATTTGAAATTTTATTCACTAAACTGAAACCTTATTTGAAGGTATATTATGTTTTATTCACTAAACTTAAAGATATTAATATTAATTGATTTGATGTTAATTATTATTTCCTTCTTTGTAATGTTAATTGGGGTTTTGAATTTTACCAACTAATTTAAAGCATGAACTCAAAAAAATAATTTAAAACATTAGTAACATATATGTTCTTACATACTATTGTGTTGGAATTTCTTCCATATTTTTGTTGTTTTTCTTTTCCCTCTCCACAACTAAAATTCTCCTAACCCCATTCCTATTTGTTAGGATTTAATTTCCAATAAAAGATCTATAGTGATGATGTAATCAAAATCAAACCCATACTAGATTAGATATATAGTACTATATGATAATTAATCATCGTGGCATTCTCTGATTGAGTGTTACACCTTTACAAATTTTTATAAATTAATTACAACAAATTTTAATAATTCAAACTTTTGCTAGTAAGTTTTGATTTTTTTTTGGATAAATAATAAGTTTTGATTTTGATGCTTTAAATTTGCTAAATTCCTAAAATCATTTCAAAGTATAGTAAATAAAAATAAGGAAGAAAGGTTCAATTTTGATTACTCCTAATTCTTAATGGTAACTCATTAACTTTCATTGCTTTGAAATCAAATGATAAGGACAAAATACATCTCACAAAAACTTGAAGCAACATCTTAAATTTATTCCTCAAGAAATCTAAAGTGCTGCCTTTTGTCTTAATTAAACCATTGTTGTGAAAATGAACTCTAAACTATATTTAATGCCTAGAAAATATAAAGAGGATTAATGATCAAACTAAAACAAGACACCTATAAATCTAAAGCAAACAAGGTTAATATTTTATTATTCTTCTTTTAATTTAATTTAATTAAAAACTATTCTAAAAAAAATAATTAAAAACAAATTTTTATATAGTATTTTCCCTATTTTCTATGATGAAATTGTCTATTAGCATTAGGAAAAAAGTTTAAGAAATAGTAAAAGACGGCCCTTTCTATCTCTCTCTCAATCATCATAAACTTAATCAAATACCAAAAATAAATAAATAATTTTGTGTTATAAAAATTTTTAAAAATAAAATAAAAATATAAAATTGCCACATAATATCCATCATCCTAACTTTCTCTTCTTCAATCATCCGTTTATTTTTTCTTTCTCTCTCTCTCTCTCTCTCTCATCAAAAAAAACCCCCAAAAAGAGTTATTCTTTTTTCCCCGTCAAAGAATTTTCCCGAGAAAATTATATCATTGTCCTTAATCCAGATCCATAGATCATCACCCCAAATTCTTGCCGGTAAATTCGTTCCTTTTAGATTCTTTTTTTCATTATTCCCTTTATCTGGGGCAATCAAAATATACCCTTTTTTTTTCCCTTTATACTCCTGAGTTTTATCTCCTGAATAAAACTCCACTTTTGCTTCTTTACCTTTTCCCACCTAGAAAATGCAACTTGATAATCCCTAAACGTTTGTTTTGTTTAACTGATCAATGGGTTTTCCATAGATTTTCAATCAAGTTTTTCCCTTTGTCTACCCTTAAGTCACTAAAAGGGGTTTACATATATTTTTTCGAGTTTTTACGGAGCTTTATAGGGATTTCTTTTAGAATCTGGGTTGTGATGTTTGGAGTTGATAGCTAAGAATTTTGATGGATCTGAGAGTCGCTTTGAAGAGAAGGATTTTTAGTCAATTTCTGCTTTGAAAGTCAATTTTTCAATATTAATAAAGTTAAATAAGGGGGAGAGGTAGTTCTTTCTTTTTCCTTATTGTGATAAGGTTGAGTAAGTTTAGATCATGGAGCATATTATTGGGGGAAAATTCAAGCTTGGTCGAAAGATCGGAAGTGGATCATTTGGTGAACTTTATTTAGGTATTATAAATACTAATTGATCTTTTCTTTTCCTCTTTCCCAGCTGTTTTGCTGATGTTGGTATTTTGTTTTTGCAGGGGTTAATGTACAAACTGGAGAGGAAGTGGCTGTTAAGCTGGTAATGTTTGCTTTTTACTGTTGTCAAGTTTATTTGTGGGGCGTTTTCTTGTTTGATTTTTGTGTATTTCTAGATTGTATTGGTTCATCACTAGATATGAAAGAAAAATGTAAGGGTCGATTTAGTTGGCGATTGCTGCACATATGTTCTATAACATGCAGTGATATTCTTTGGTTCCATTGGATGACTTGTGCTTGAGATCGTGAGTCTGCTTTTTGGAGTGTAAAATAGTTCATTAGTTGATGCTAGCTTTAATGTTTGTAGGGCTACCTTATAAAAGGAGATCTAGTGGCACCTGGATTTATTTTAACCTTTCAATCCAAGCAATTCTTTCATGTAATTCACATTGAAGAAAATCAACTAGTGGAACTTTGTGCTTCTTTATAGTAGTTCACCGAGTTTTAGTTTTTGGTTAGATGTCAAATGCATGAGAAAAAGGAGTTAGGGGTAAGAAATTCTGTAAGTGTCATTTACTTTGAGTATTCTTAGAGTTGGACTGTAACATTTGATGCTAATGTTGGTCCATCAATATATGAGCAGATAGTTTTGGATGATATGCTTAAGTGCTTATAAAATTTCCTTAGAGTTGTTAGATTGTATTTACACTTCCATGGTTACTTTTCTCTTTTGATATTTTAATTTGAATTTCTTTATATTGGTGATGTGTGAAGTTTTGACTCTGTTAGCAACATGCACTCATTTTGTTTACCCAGGAATCCGTCAAGACCAAGCATCCCCAACTTCACTATGAGTCAAAGCTTTACGTGCTTCTTCAAGGAGGCAGTAAGTCTATTTTTATTTGTCTGTTTCTCTCTTTATGTATTTACGTATTTATTCTGGTAAGTTGGATTCAGTTAGCAGTTTTCTTACTTTCATTTTATGTGTGCAGCGGGTATTCCTCATCTAAAATGGTTTGGTGTTGAGGGTGAATACAATGTTATGGTCATTGATCTTCTTGGACCTAGCCTAGAAGACTTGTTCAATTATTGCAATCGGAAGTTTTCTTTAAAAACAGTTTTGATGCTTGCAGATCAGTTAGTAAGTATGCTATATTTTTAAGGAAATTTTAATTTGATCAGCTAGCTACCTTGCTAATACTTGTTCTTTTGTTGTTGCTTCATCAGATAAATAGAGTGGAGTATATGCACTCTCGTGGTTTTCTTCACCGTGATATAAAGCCCGATAACTTTTTGATGGGTTTGGGGCGCAAAGCAAATCAAGTATGTTTCTGTTTTATGGCATGTTTCTGTTTATGGCCTACATTTTTTTTGCACTTGTGTGTTTCTAACATTGTAAAAGCTGATACAGCTTGAGGTTACACTGATAAGATTTCACACCATTTTATATTCCATTTGAAATATCTTTTTCCCTGGCAATTGTGATCTTTTTACCTTAATTGAATTTCCGTTTGACATAACAAGATTTGGTACTCATGTGTTGCTCCTTTTCATGGCAGGTTTACATAATTGATTATGGCCTTGCAAAAAAGTATAGGGATCTTCAAACACACAAGCACATACCATACAGGTAATCAATTTTGATTGTTTTCTTTTCTAGAATTTGATATATCCTCTATTGGCCCTAACTTAAATAACTCTAAGCTTGACTTTATTCTTCGGGTAAAATTTGATCATGAGTCTCATAGCAGGCATATTTGGCTTAGAGGTTTATGAGATGCTTGAAAATTTCATACGTTTTATTTGCTATTCATCAGCCTGCCTAAGGCATTTCATTTGATTCCTAGACTTAGAACGCTTCATAGACAATCAAGTATTAACCATGAGAAAAACAGGATACTTAATTCTGCTTTTAACTTGACTGATCAATTGTCGATTCTTCCAACAAGAATGGCTGCTATCTTTCATGTATATTGTTCTTTTGATAAATCATGGTCAATGTTCCATGCTGGCCTGTTTTGTACTAATTTTTTTGTCTTTGTAAGCCTCTCTTCTTCTAGCTATGTACACTCATTATATTATCCATTAATTCTTGTAGGGAAAACAAGAATCTTACAGGAACAGCACGCTATGCAAGTGTTAACACCCACCTTGGAGTTGGTGAGTGTACTTACAGCACTCTTGTACTCATATGGATTTTACTTTTAGAAAACACTTAATTGCTAATAATCAGCTTATTTTTGATCCAACTGTGCTCTACATAACTTGCAGAACAAAGCAGGAGGGATGATCTGGAATCTCTTGGTTATGTGCTTATGTACTTCCTGAGGGGAAGGTTGTTTGAACGCAGTGGCTTGCATTCTTCACAAAAACCTTTTAAATGTTGAGTCACCTTTTAAACTTAGTTTCTTGTTCTCTGTCTCAGCCTTCCATGGCAGGGGTTGAAAGCTGGCACCAAAAAGCAGAAGTATGACAAGATCAGTGAGAAGAAGATGCTTACTCCCATAGAGGTACCATTACTTGTATCTACTTTGAGATCAGACCAAAATTAAGTTAAAGATTTCCTGCCAGTTCTCTTTATGTTCTAGAAATTGAAGACTGAATGTATGTATGATAATTAATATGTCATGTTCAGGTCCTTTGCAAAGGATATCCTTCTGAGTTTACATCGTACTTCCATTATTGCCGATCACTACGGTTTGAAGACAAACCAGATTATTCATACCTGAAGAGGCTGTTCCGGGACCTTTTTATTAGAGAAGGTTCACTTGTTATTTTAAGTCTTTCTGTTCAAATATTGTTGCTCTCCCTTTGGATTTTAATAGTTTAAAAAATTGGATCAGTCTTCATTATTCATCATCATAAATTTGCATGTGATGTTTACCATGAAATATGTTTTCATTAAAATCCCAAAATAATTGATTTTTAATTGATGGCAGGTTATCAGTTTGACTATGTATTTGATTGGACTATACTGAGATATCCGCAGGTTGGGTCTAGCTCAAGAGCACGGGTCAGTGAACTTTAATTTGTTAGCCTGATTTTCATGGAAATACCAATCTTGTTTATTCATCAAGGATTCTTATGTCTTGTCATTTTTCAGCAGCCAAACCCAAAGCCAGGTTTAAACCCCCCTGGAGTATCTGCTGAAAGAACAGAAAGGCCTTCAGGTCTTGTTCCTTATCTAAGCCTTGTTTGTGCTCTGATTATTTAGCCTGTGATAAATTTTTTTGGCATCAATATGAAAATTGAGACTTTAGGATCTGCATTAGCTGACTTGCCCTTGTTCTGATCTTGATTTCCTTGCATAAGATAACTTACAATGTTTTACATATATCTTTATTTCCTCCAGTTGGCCAAGAAATTCGAGAAAGGTTCTCAGGTGCAGTTGAGGCATTTGCTAGACGGAACGGCACTGGGCATGGTTTGCATGGTGATCAGCCTAGATTCAGATCTTCAGATGATGTGCCATCATCGAAGGATGTGGTGAGCAACCTTCCTTTTGCCTTTTATCTGCACATCCATTTCCTTTTTGCCATCAAATTCAATTTCTTTCAAGGAAACTAAAGTTTAAATGTCTTAGCAATTTGCCCAATTTATGATGTTTTAAAACCTTCTCTCCTTCAGCAACCTGATTCTGAAAGGGCTCGCTCCTCCTCAAGAAATGGTAGTTCTTCTAAGAGGGCTGTTGTATCAAGCGGTCGTCCTGGCTCCTCTGGTGAGCCTATTGACAACCGGGCTAGCAGATTGGTCTCAAGCACTGGTCGCCTGTCAACAACTCAGAGGGTCCAACCTGGTTTTGAATCCAAATCATCTACTTTTACTCGTACTGCAGCTACAAGAGGTGGTCGTGATGATGCCCTTCGGAGCTTTGAGCTCTTGACAATTGGGAGTGGGAAAAGGAAATAAATGGCATATGCATCTGTTAGGAAGGATTTGCTTGTGTTTGGGGAAGAATTTCCCTATTCTAGTTTTCCGATGGAGATTTCAGCGCTATAATGGTATCTACAAACAATTACTCTGTATATCTGTGTCCATTATTAGGGTTCCAATTTCCATCCACAACAATCTGCTCAAGAAGTTATCTGCAGGAAAACTTTTCAACTCCTTCCTCGTGTACCTTGTCGGCGGGTATTGTTGTCAGTATGATGCCTCTAGACTTCATTAAAGAGAGAAGATTAAAAGATCTCACTTTAGGGAATTGTTCATATATTTCCAACATTCTAGCTGTAATAAAACACTTGAATGTTCCTTTCTATCAGAATCAAAGAAGAACTTATGCCTATAAGTCTATTATTACAGCAAAAGACTTTCTGGCTTCATGTGATCTGCTTGCTCTTTTTATATCCTAACATTTTATGTTACCATCATCATTATCTCTCTAAAAGATGAATCTGGTTTCTGATTTTAGTGTTAAAATGTTAATCGCTGCCTATCCACTTTTATCTTGAAAGTGACAAAAGGCTTTGTTTTAAGTGCCCTTGTCTTGTACTCCATAATCTTTATCATCATTTTGCTAGCCATTAATTTCTAAGCCTAAATTTATTAGTAAAATCCCAAATCTCAAAGTCTCCTACAATTGAATTTGAGCTTGAGCTTGGCATCAATAATTGACCACGGCTTTTGGCGTTTTGCCTTTGCTGCCACATTCAAAATGTGCGGTTTCATTTCATGTGTTCAGAAAATGACATTCCCAAAACCTTGATGTGTCTTTACTTGTATCTTTCATCAACTTTTGATTAGATTGATGGACTTGGGTCCCTTTGATCACTCGGTGCGATTGCCTCCGGTCTTCGGTGAGATCAAAGCAGCTATGCCTGTGAAACTAGTATATGATTAAGATGTAAATTGTAAAGAAATTATTCATGAATATGAAATTTAAGTGGCCTACAAAATAGGAGGTATGTCTCTCCTATCCCAAATCCCACTCCGTCTATCTTAAGATTCGAACTCAAAAGACCTCTCGCAAGAAGTCACAAATTTTAACTACTGGGGTGTCCCCTTGAAGACGTAAAGAAAGCTAAATGAATGACTTAAATTCACTATCCATAGTTACCAAAAAGACTCCATAAATGATTTAGAGTTCCAAAGTTTTAAAATTTTTCATGATTAAGAGTAAACTATATCATTTCATTTTGATCAATTTTTATGGCTAAAATAGAAGAAGTTAAAGTTGAGAAGTAAGTATTGATGATATATCTTGGCCAACTTCAAATTGTGTATCTTAATTTTGGTCTCTAATCATTAAACCCAAAAGATTATTTATATATCAAAGCGTTGAATAATGCCCACAGTAATACCAAGGCACATGGCAGATTATGAATGACGTGGCAATGCCACGTAAATTTCAGAAAAAGTTGATAAAAAAAAAGAAAAGAAAGGGAAAAGAAAAGGCATGATAAGCAGACACTTTGCCATTGTAAAAGCCTCTTCTTTCTTTTTCTTCACTGTTCTTTTCTTTTTCCTTCCTGTTTTCTCCGCTTTAAACCAAAAAAAAAAAGTTCCAAAGCTCTTAGATTTTCATCCTCAAGAACAAAAAGTTTCAATTACCTTACAAGGATTCTAAAGAACTTGAAACAATTTGCTGAAACTCTCCCTCACAATCCAATTCAAAGAAACTCGAAAAGAAAGCCAAAGTCTTTTTTTCTTTCTGTTGGACCGTGATGATCTAGGGTTTTTGCTTTTCAGTTCTTATTATTATTCAAAAGCCAAGAAATTTGTTGTTTGGAGTGGATTGAAATTCAGTCTGATAGTCGAAAAGAATCATGGAAATGGAGTTGGTAGGTGACGTGGCCTCTCTTGACGCTGATTTACTTCAGCTCCCGGAGCTTTCTCCCTTGGCTCTCAAATCCAATCCCTTTCTTGCCGAAGAACTCTTCTCAATTTGGCTTTCACTTCCCGAAACCGGTCGGCTGGTAACTCTCTTGCAATTACTATTTATGAATTTTGACTTCCTTGTATGGTATAAATTTCTGTTTTTGAACTTCTATTTCGTTTCTTTTTGCTTTTTTCTATTCAATTAGGTTAAGAATTTGCTTAATGATGCGAAAATGGGGACGTCCTCGATGAATGCCACTGGGAATTCGACCAGTATGAGTATTTCTACTACAACTTTATTGCCTTCAATGTTTCCTTCTGCAAGTACTCCTCCACTTTCACCACGTAGCTCTTCTGGTTCTCCTCGAGTTGTCAAACAGCGGTCTGGCCCTTCTTCCTTAGGTTCGCCTCTCAAAATTGTCAGCGAGCCAGTCCGGGAAGTCATTCCACAGGTTTGAAGTGAACTTAGAGGATAAGAGTTTGAAGGTTCTTTAATTGAATTAACAGTTTTTAATGATAGAATTATAATCAAAAGGCTGTCCCTTTTGTAGTTTTATTTCAAACATGGTCGTCCACCTCCAAATGAATTGAAAGAACAGTGCTTGATTGCAATTGATCAGCACTTCTTTGGTCGTTTTGGGTTGCAAATTCATGGTGAGAAAATGCATCGATTTTAGTCAGATATTGTTTTTTGTGCTTTCTTGGTGATTTTGGCTGGCGTTGTTTAATGTTTAGTCTTGTGTGGCAGAGTTTAAGGCAGTAACGAAAGATATTTGCAAGCTACCCTCATTTTTCTCCACCACTCTGTTTAGAAGAATTGATGTCAACAGCAGTCGTATTGTGACCAGGTATGTATTAGTGCACCTTTGGATTTGTACTTCATGATATGCTTAGTGGTATAAAGGAGATCTGTATAGGAGAGAACTACTGATTCATAAATTGTAATAGATGAAAGACCCCTGTGACTAATGCCGTGAAACAAAGTATGAGCTTTTTGGTGGCAACACTGATTAAATCCAAATTGGTTTTTGCGGTGATTTTGCTCCTTTAGAATTCTCGTCGTCATTATGGATTTGTTGCTCTGAAATATAATCAGTTATAATTGAATTATGCAACTGTTAGGTCTTAGGTGTTTTTCACTTAATAAGCCTCGTGTGTGCTTATGCATGTTGCAATGAACTTCAGGGATCAATTTGTCAATTATTGGATTGGAGGCAACATGTTAACTATGGATTTAGCTACCCGAGTCTATACAATTCTTAAACAACCTGATTGCAGATACCTTACTCAGGTATGTTTAGCTTTCTTTGAAGCATTTTCCTTGAATATGACTGTATATCTCTATGAAATAAGAAGGAAGGAGAGGAATGTGGTTATATAAATGTGCATTAATGTGCTTTGTTTACACAAGTTGTTGAAGTGGGTATATTGTGGTTGCAAAAGTAATAAGGTTTCGTGACTTCTTTGAGTAATTGGTACTGCATGCAGGATGATTTCAAACCCATTTTACTTGAACTTTTGGCATCTCATCCAGGGCTGGAGTTCTTGCAAAGCACCCCAGAATTTCAGGAAAGATATGGTACAATTGTTATCATTTGAAAATATATCTTTTTCAATTCATATTATAGAGCATTTGTTTTATTTCTAGAATTCATGCTTCACAAACTTATGAAACAGGCCTCAAAGTCATCTGATAATTGTCTTACTGCATTTCTAGTTATGTATTTTCATTATCTTTAGTGGCTAAATGTAACTCAATCCTAGCGTTTTGGTTCTAGGTGTACCTTAACAATGGCATCATTACGTATCTTCTAGAAATAAGTTATTAACTCTTTGGTCTGGACTGAACCTTCAGTGTCAAGTCTGCTTTTTCTGAGGTAGTAACTTATTTACCTTGAAACTTTCCTTGTTACAGCTGAAACAGTTATATATAGAATATTTTACTATATAAATAGATCAGGAACTGGTCGTCTTACCCTCCGGGAGTTGAAGCGTGGGAACCTTATTGCTGCAATGCAGCATGTGGATGAAGAAGAAGACATTAACAAAGTTTTAAGGTACATAAGTCAGCTGCACATATGCTTTTGTGGAGCTTTATATGATAGTGATATGGTCTGTGAGAACCTATAACTTGATAAATTACCATTTATTCTAATATATTCTTATTGCAGGTACTTCTCTTACGAACACTTCTATGTGATATACTGCAAGTTTTGGGAGCTTGACACAGATCACGATTTTTTGATCGATAAAGAGAACCTTATCAGATATGGTAACCATGCTCTTACCTACCGGATTGTAGATAGAGTCTTTTCCCAGGTTTGCATTTGTGTCATACTATTTTCTATATCTGTTATTACTATTATTTCAGCTATAAGTGGGAAACATTTCTTCTTCATAGAGAACCAAAGGAAGATAATGGTCCATTTGGTATTTCAGGTTCCGAGGAAATTTAGAAGTAAGGTTGAGGGGAAAATGGGTTATGAAGATTTTGTTTACTTTATACTGTCAGAGGAGGATAAATCTTCAGAACCTGCTCTAGAGTACTGGTATATTTTCCCCCCTTTTCTTTGGTTACATGAAATGCTTTCTTTACAGATCAATCCTTACTGGTTTGAAATGTTACTACAATGATGAAGTCCTGCAAAAAAACAAAGGAATTATGGTTGTAAATGTAATATAATGTTACCTGACTGGTCCAGATGGTTTGGTTCAGGTTTAAATGCATTGATTTGGATGGAAATGGGATGCTCACACCAAATGAAATGCAATTTTTTTATGAGGAGCAGTTGCATCGTATGGAGTGTTTGGCCCAAGAACCAGTGCTCTTTGAGGATATATTGTGCCAGATTGTTGACATGATTGGACCACAGGTCACTCCTGTATTCTCTTATACTCATGTTTATCTTTTGACAGCATGACCAGTGCTAATACATAATTGGCTGATTACAGAACAAGGGCTACGTCACTCTACGTGACATGAAAGGCTGCAAACTTTCTGGAAATGTTTTCAACATTCTATTCAATCTCAACAAGTTTATAGCTTTTGAAAGTCGTGATCCTTTTCTTATTCGTCAGGTAAATGCATGCTTCACTTTGAATTTTAACATCATTAGGGTTAGGAGTAACTTTTTCTTGAGGTGCTCATAGCAAGATATGTTTGTTTCAGGAGCGTGAAAATCCAACATTGACAGAGTGGGATTGCTTTGCACATAGAGAATATATTAGGCTTTCCATGGAAGAAGATGTTGAGGATGCTTCAAATGGAAGTGGAGATATATGGGATGAATCATTTGAGGCTCCCTTTTGAAATTAGTGAGGTATGTTCTGTTTTTTTAAACGCCATACAATATAAGTTGTTTTCTTTGCAGCAATCCGTTCTTTTTTTTTGGAACATTTTATTTTGTGGAAAGGGATGCATTACAAGTTGCACATGTAATGATTCATAACATGAGCATTTCTAGATGCATAAAGTTGTACCTATTAGCCTACAATCTGTTTGAGGAAATATATTCTGATTTGTGACATTTTGAAAGCAGGTCTACAAGAAACGATGGCAGTGCTTCCATGAACCTTCGAATTAAACAACAGGTTTTTGCTCAAACCAGTGTCATTCTTAAGTCTGGTGGCACAATTGTATGCATATACTTCAATGAGCCATTTTCAGACTGTAGTTTCAAATACTTGGATTATAGCTTGCAACTTGGGGATGTCAAGAGCTTTCTACTTTGGAGCTTCTAGCTTAGAATTACCAGGTGACAAATGCCTTAATTGTGTAGGGCAGTTGCAGAATAGGGAAATTTTTACTGTCCATATACGATAGTTCAGAATAAATATGAAATCAAATTTTTGTTTGTAAAAAAAAAAAAGTCTTGGTTTCTTCTTGTTAAATCTGTACATTCATGTTTAGTTTTAACCTTTTCTTTTTTTCTTTCATTGGTTTGATTGATACTGATGTTTCCCTTGTTTTCATTATGAAAGGAAACTGGTCAATTTGCTCAAATTAAAGCTTTAACTCAATTTATGTATCAAAAAGAAAAGCTTTAACTCAATTGGTTCATTTCGTTAACGTATATAACATGCTACAAGATGAAAACAGAATCACGTGTCTTCCTTAATCATTAACCATTTCTTTTTGGCCAAACAGAATCACGGACCATTTAAAAAAAAGCTATAAATAATGGTTTAACATCAGTTCAGTTGCTCAAGGCTTTCGTGTCTCTTGTTAACTACTGGCAGATGAAGATACTTGTCTTTGAAGGAAATGGGCAACTTCCATTTTGTCTTTGATTGAAAGTAACAACACATAAACTCAAACACATCTCTCCCAAGGATCTTTACGCGTAAATATAAAGTGAATGACCGACAAAATCCGTTGTTAGGCAAAAGCTAGAGAAAGATTTAACCAGTTTCCAATGTATATGTAAATGAAAATGGTACACTTCCTCTTTTGTCAACACGAGAGAACAAGTTAATTACATTAAAGAAAAACAATGGGGTATTGTACAGGAATCATTTTTCTGCTTGTCATGATGTTGGGGGGTGAAATTACACAACAAATATGAAAGAATATTTACTTTCAGATATTATTTTACAAAAGAACAATCTTTCCTAGCCGCCGACGACGATGACTCGAGTGCCAATCCCGATATCTCAAACCACTTGTTTTTGGGGCCTTTGCCCCTAAATCCTTTCACTGAAAATTTTCCGAAATGTAAGATGCGGCAAAAACTAAAAGCTATTCACCAGACAACAGTAAGTTTTTAGCTTGTGGATATCTGAGGCCTTATCTCTCATCCCATAGCACGATAATCATTTTCTTGAATCATTCTCGGGAACTTCTCTTTGCGGAGGCAAGAGGTTTAAGAAGCTCCCTTGAACAGGTTGGCTGGCAGCTTCAGCCGACTCATCCTCTGCAAAATGCACACCAAGATTAACAAAACTGAAGTATCTTACATGCTCATGCTACATCAATATTAAAACTTTCATACAAAATACAAACTATTAGCAGATGCAGCAAAGAGACTAAAGAGCACTCTTGACACAAAACCAGATACGGTTATAACAGTTACCCATGACTTGGATCTCACTGACCAATATATTTACAGTAAATGTGATGATATCTTACCAAAAAGGGATTTGATGGAGGGTCTCTTGGGTTTTGAGCTCTTCTTCTTCAATTCAGCTGCAAAATGGGATACGTAAAAGCTGGTTAATTACAAAGGTATTTGCTATGAACTTGTGTTTGAAATAACCAGATGTTGGAAGAGAATAGAGATCAGCAGAAGAAAAAACACGTATCAATGTTCTTCAGAAAGCACAATATGAATTTAGGGAGGAAGCAAAATACCAATGCCAGGTAACTGATTATCATTCACAATTTCAAAGTTCTTGTAAGTGTATCCCACAAAGTTTATATCCTTGGATGAAAGCATCTGCATCAAAGGATAAAAAACTAAATTATATTCTGCGTTTGAGCAATAGAAACATCATCTATAAGCAATTGCCCTTTATTAACTTCCAAATGACACAGGTATGTTCCTGAATGAGAAAGAATTGCATAAGCTGGCAAGGAGAGAGGAAATTTCTCAGACTTGCTTAGGAAACAAAGCCAGCTCTAGAAAATTAGCAGCATGGATATACTGAGCATATGAAAGGCTTTTGAGATACTAAAGAGTCAAGTTCTAAAAGTTCAAAACATTTTATTTGAAAATAGATATGCTAACCTTTCTCCATGGACCTGCTTTTGCAGAGGTTGGAATCTGGTTGTCTGCCTGGTGCATGAAAGAAAGGAGAACAATAAGAATACCTTTTAAACAGGTTATTACCTACGTATAGATACAGTAACTAATATACCTCTTCAAACTTCTCAAAATTTTGTGTATCCAACTCATCATTGACTTCAGGAATAAAAGCAGCTTTCATTTGATACAACTTGTCCCATTCAACACCTTTAAACCATGGGTGGGCCTGAAACAATAGGTACAGCCAGTTAATTTAGTAATTTGCATCACATTTTAAAAGTGAATCACAGAATCTAGAACAGAACACACCGCACAACACCTTAATTTCATGGGCGCCTTTTGTGCCAAGCCTCTGCTCAACATTACATAAAAGTTTACTGATAAGGTCTTTTGCTTCTGGAGATAGTTTTGCTTCTTCTGGAAATTTTAAGTGTGTTCTCCAATTTACTATCTGGAAAATGTGGAGAAATGGTCGTCAGCAAGAAGCAAGAGATGGTAAAATATATACTAATACAAACAATGGTCAGATGCAAAAGGAAGAAAAAGTGTATATCAGCTCATGACAGAGTAATAATGAAATGGTAAAAAACTTACTTTCCGACAAGTTGACATTGGCTCATCAGAATAAAAGGGTGGATATCCGACAAGCATTTCATACATGATAGCACCAAGTGACCACCTAGAACAGTATCCCAAAACACCATTATAACATATCCCAATTCCAACAAATTATAAATTGCAAATAAGAACAACGTGTCTATATACAAACCAATCACATTCCATCCCATATCCTTTCTTCAGCAAAACCTCTGGGGCAATATAGTCAGGGGTACCAACTGTAGAATAAGCCTGGACAACAATAATTTGAATTTCAGTAAAAAGAGAAGAATGCATTCCAAAATAAGCATGCTTCTGTCCTTTCTAGAATATCTAAGACAACAGCTGTGAAATATAAGCCTCTCAAACTTGACAAAGTCAAACATAGCCTGAACTATGGAAATTAAAGGTGAAACAAGAACTTCTTGCTTTGTAAACACAATAGTTCTATCATTAAAAACAAAATTAGAATGTTGCAATATCTATGTGGTAATCAAGTACTTACAAGCATCCTTCTGTTCCTCTGCCAGTGCTGCAATTGCTCCTGTTGTGTGCGCTTTGGTGCTGCAGGTTGTCCATCACTTTGAAGAGCCCCACTGAGATTGGTTGCCATAGAAAAATCTTTTTCTTGGAGATTACTGCAATCTAATGGTTTACATAATCCAAAATCTGATAATTTCATATGACCATTTCTATCTAGTAGCAGGTTGTCAGGCTTGATGTCTCTGCAAAAAGTGACATAGAATGGGTGACATTAATACAAACTCGGGAAGACCATTATATATAAGTGTATGAAGGCTTAATGTCATGTCATCTCACCTATGAATATAATTATGTTTGTGGATTGATTCAATTGCCAGGACAGTTTCTCCAACATAAAATCTGGCCTCATCTTCAGTTAATGTATCCTTCCGCATCAGTAAAGTCATCATATCTCCCCCAGGTAAATATTCCATGATGAGATATAAATACTCCTCGTCTTGGAAGGAGCAATATAATTTTACAATGCAATTACTATCAACCTCAGCAAGCAGATTCCTCTCAGCTTTCACATGCTCAACCTGAACATTAAAATGCAAACTAACACATTAGACATTGTGATCCTAAACATATGATAAAGATTACATAGCAGGCTTGTGTACCTGGCCTCTGCGAAGCATCTCGGATTTCTTAAGCTTCTTCATGGCATATACATGACTCGTTGCCTTCTCCCTACAGATTCTAACCTGTCATGACAAGAAGTGATGTTACAAACAATTAAGGCACATTCTATTCTATCTTATAAGGGAAGAGTGAAAGGCAATTATGAATTGACCGAATTGTTCAAGAGTTAAAAAAACAGACTAAGAATATAGGTAAAGAATAGAGAGAAATAACCTACAGTGAACTAATATTCAAAAGTATTAGTAACTAGCAAATATGCAACTAAAGCAGTGATGAATTACAATGTAATGAAGGTATAGATACCTCTCCAAATGCACCTTTGCCTATCATGGTCAATGGCTCAAAATCATCAGCACCCATCTTATGCCTCTGAAGACGCATGTATTCTGTTTCCTTCTTCTCCAAATACTTTAGCAAGTTGTTCTGTTCTTCTTCAGAGACTTCGGCATCAGCCAGCTTCTTTTCAAGAATATTTCGTCTGCATAAAATCATAATTACCCAAAAACCATCATCCCTATTCCTCAAAAACAAAACCTGCTTGATTCTTCTTCCCAATTACCAGTCTACACTATAGAGCACGGTAACAGTGCTTGCAACATTATAGTTATGTTAGCATAACAGTAACTACAATCATTACAAGGCAATAAGTAATTCCCACGAGATAAAGAATTTAAATCATACCGCTCCTTCCTTTCCTGCAGGCTTTTCATCTGCTTCTTGTAATGGTCTTCAATATACTGCTTTGCAGCTGCTACCCGCTGTTTGGTGACATTTGACGGTGCCTCTTCTCCAGTTGGTGGTTTGGAACCTTCCTTTGCATTTCCTGCAGCTTCTTTCTTCTTTGAAGGCCTTAACTTATCTTTTGATTTCAACTTGTTGAACCAAGACCTTGCAGCTTCCATTGTTTTACTCAATAAAATCTTCTTTCTGAACCTACGCTCTTAAATATACATTTTAGCTCACTACAGTGAGCAGGTACACTTGTTATCAGCTATCTAACTCTCACAGAAAAGAAAATCTGCTGACTTTTAGCACATCACCATTTATAAAAAATTTCCTACACATCCTGCAAGGAAAAAGAGTGGAAATAACAGTACATTAGCTTAGGATGAGGGCTAACATTTCAGGATCAGAAATGAGGAAAACTAAACTAAGTAACTTTCAAACACAATTTTAGGTTTGATAACAGCTTTCAAACGATATGACTCACAAACAAACACAAATCTAATAATTGGGCAGAACATGCTAATTCTCAGGAACCTCACAATCCAGTGGAGGTAAGTAATGTCTCACCAAACATTCAGTAACTATGGTTAGCTTAATTAGTTACAACATGCTTGCCTTAGCCAACCAAGGTATGCATAATTAGAAACACTTTTGCAGAATTCTTACCAACCAACAAACCTTTACCTACATTTTCCAAGCAACCAAACAACAAACAAAGCCTCAACTCAAAACCCAATTCCTCCAAGTAAGAACAAGACAAAGGAAAGCGAAAATCAAAATCCAAAAAAGAAAAAAAAATCTTAATATTGAAACATTTTATCATCAATTGAGAACATAAAATGCAATGATCCTTACCAACCAAACACACCATACCGTAGAAATAAACCTAATTCCAAACAATTTGAAGTCGCCATTCAGTCAATAAATTCAAAGCAATTCCACTCAGATATTTTCGGAGAGACAGTTAAGAATAATTAACATTAAAAAATTCCAGCTTTTTTGCTACATTCTCTCACCAACCAAACAGAACACTGAAAATCTGAGACTGAACCAAATCTAAGAACAAAAAAGCACATATCAAAGAATCAAAAGCAAAAATTTAGAAGGCAGAAACGATCTAAAGTACTGAACTTTCCCAAACAGTCACTCAAAAAAGTTTCCTTTCAATCTTCCAGTTTTCTCACCAACCAAACAAAAAGAGTCAAATCGTACCGTCAACTCAATCTCAGAACTAAAACTTCAAAAAGAAAAAACACCCTCAATTTTTTTTCCAAACAAAAACACTTGAGTAATTAAATTGAACGTACCAATACACTAAAACGGATGGGCAGATTGGTTTCTGGAGAGTTCGATTGGAGCAAGCAAGAGAGAGAGAGAAATGAAGAGAAAAAAATTAAAAAAGAAAAACGGCAGTGTAAGAATTGCAGAAAAGAGAGGGAAACCCTAGAGGGAAAGAGGAAGTGGAGAGAAGAGGAGATTGTGGCGAAGATGACGAAATTTAACCTCCATTGGTTGGGATTTTAGGCTTTTCAAAAGTTGGAAGCTTTGCCTTTGCCTTTCCTTTCCTTTGCTTTGCTTTGAGCTGCTTTTCTATTTATATTTTTCATTTTATAATAATAAAATTATTATTTATATTTATTTCTACCTATATATTTATATTTATGTCTTTTTAAATAAAAAAAAAATTTGAAGTCCTTTAAGACATCTCAGTTATGTTCTGTTTTTCTTTCTTTTGCTCTTCTCAGTTACTGGGTATACATATTTTTTGTTTTTTTTATTTATTTATTTCCTTATTAATTACTACTAAGTATTAGAATTTGTTTTGATTTTATCTGTAAGAGTTATTTATTATTTCTTCTGGGATCACTGTCAAGAAAACCCGGAAATAATTAATTGATTTTTTTAATTTAATTGGTTTAAATTTGCTGCTCAAAGATCATGGATTAAGAGGACAATGTGGGACCCTCTACAAATTGTATTTTAAATTAAAAAATTACTACTAATTGCCAAAAGAAAGTTTTGACAATGGGACAATTACAATTTACAATCCCCTCCTCTCTAATATTTGTTCTTTTTTTTTTAGTGTTTTTCTTTTGTATGAGTAATTAGTAAAATAGAATCATAAACAAATTCAATAACAATTGTGTATAAGATAATCAATTTTGGTTCAAGAGACTTATGATTTTCAGTTAAAATCATTATATACAATCACTTTCCAAAATAAAATACATTTCTTTTGGTATTAGAACCATTAGCATTTTCTTGTTAGTGAAAATATAGACATAACATGTGTAGTATATAATATGGAGTGATGATCCCACATTTAAATGAGAAATCAACTCAAACTAAGAAACTATCATAAATAAATCATCTACCTATTAAATATATAATAAACAAATTACAAATTAAATTCACATTCCGTGAGACTTGAACCCGGGACCTCACGGTCCAGGCATGGTACACCTACCAATTAAGCTAACAACTCGGGTGCATGATCCCACAAACTTGATCCTTTAAAATTACCGTAGTGCAATTAAAATCAAAATTTTATTCTAAAATCTTATCACAATACATGCAATGAATTTAGAACTTATATAGGGTACCCATTATAATATGTTTGAGGTTAAAATTTTGTAAATGTGTGGGTAAAATTTATTCACATCTTGCTTGTGTGATGATAAGTATAACTATCACAAACGCAAATTCATGAATCATATATCTCATCGGTCTTTATTTTGCAAAAATAAATAAATAAATAAATAAATAAAATCATATATCTCATCAAAATGGTCTCACATAAAAATTCACATTTTTTTCACCATCAAACATTTAGGTTTGATTTGGCATTGTGTTTGGAGATAAAAAAAAGCTGCTTTTGAATCCAAACGCAATACCAAATAAATCATGGTTTGTGTCAAAAGCTGATTTTGAACCGAAAAGTCAAGTCAACCCAAGAAGCTAATCCTGAGGTGCTTTTGCGTTTTAAAAGTGCTTTTGGACATTAAATGACTAAAATCCCCTAATTATTATTTTTTTCTTTTTAACTAGCATATCTTTTTTAGACATTTTATCCTTTAATCCCATTTTTTCACAGCAATACCAAACATTATTTACATTTTTCTACCGCAATTTAAAAAAACACTTCTCAAAAGCACTTTTTCCAAACCAAGCTTTTTCAAACTGCAAACTCAATACCAAACTAAGCCTTAGCCTGATATTAGAGTACTGAACTTTTAGACTTTTAGTTTGAATAGTTTGAATTCGATCCTAACAGCCTCAAATAAAAAAAAACCACATTTTCAATAAAATCTTTATGAAGTTGTTCATTAAGTTTGGGGATTGAGGGGTTGACCAAAAAAAAGGGGACGTGATTGATTAAGAAGGAAAATAGAATGGAAATAGGGTAATTTGTTAAAATAATAAAGGAAGATCATGGATGCATATGGAGTGATGAGCTGGACCACTTTGAAAATAATTCGATTAGAGAACTGCCTGTCAAGAATAATTGCCCAAATAATGACTTTCCTTTTTCTTTCTCTTCTTTTTTTGTTTTTGTTTTTGTTTTTTTTAAGTTTATAAAAAAAACACATTCAAAGCCTTGATGTCCGCCTTAGACAGAGCTGCCATGCTTGACACGTGTCCTTTACCTTATGTCCTCACCGGTTGCCGCAGGCAGCCAACCACCCTCCTCCTTCTTCATTATAACCCTCACATGGCAGTTACAAGTTCTTATAACAATCCACTCACATCACACCACGTGTCCTTTGACCTCTCCTTAGACAATCCAATTATGGACGACCGGTTAGTTGAATACTTTGATATACTTTAACTGCTTTGGTTAGTTAGTTAGTACATGATCATTTCTTGGTAAATTCTTCCTTGTGGATATTCATATTTAGAAATTGATAGAATTCCTTCAAAAGGAATTGATAGGATTGAATCATGATCACTTAAAATTATTGTATGTAAGACAAATTATACCATCATTCATCATACATTAACCGAGAATCTTTTAAATAAAAATCAACATTGATTAATGAAGAATCATATAAATTGATTCTTGTGGTGGTGATTCAGATTTAACATCAACCTTAAAAAAGAATGAACACGTGTAAGTAGATAATGATCGTTTTACGCGGTTTTCTTCTTCTTCTTCCTACTCTCCCTTCTTTACCAATTTTATGATAATCTTGACTTAATATACAACGGGTGGGTAGTTCAATATTGAAGAGAAAAAAGCATGTTGATGTTTTATCTTATATGGGTAAATAGAAACAAATTTGATAGTGATTAGTGCAGATGTTTGTTGGAGTACAGCCAATTATTTCATCTAAGAGCCTATTAGGAAGTTGATAAAATTTTAGATTAGATTATGATACTTGTACTCAACTATATAATGACATAATCTATCACTCTCAACCTAAATTTTCAATTCCTTTTTCATTACTTCTATTATGATTATTGTTATTATTATTAAAAGATTAATGTTTGTTTTGGGAAGTACAAGTGAAAACTGTTTTTGGATACAAATAAATGCAAATTTGTTTCTTAATTTAATTATTATAAGCATAACTTGTAACTTGATAAAGATTGAACTACTTTAATACTAGCTAGAGAAGAATTTGTTTGGTGTAGACTTCAGCGCTCCCGTTGTGGTACTCCCACTTTTGGATGTGACGTTCCCAATGATTTCTGACCATTGTATTCAATATCTATTTTCCTTACCGCCCGATACAATAAGTTTTAACCTGCTAAACAGGTTTTAAAAACCTTTTGGATTGAATTCGTGTGTGGTTGTCCTCGTGATAGATTTTTATACCTTTTTTATTCCACCCGTTGATATCAACAAAATTTGTTTCTTAAGTTTTTATACGTTGTATATTTTCCTATATTTCTATCCCCAATTTTTTTCTTAAGTTTTTATCATTCAATGCGTATAAATCTATAAATCTATCAACAAAGCCCATTTAAGAAAAAAAATTTTAAAAAATTTTGTTGAATTTTTAAGTTTAGGGTGATATTGAAAAATATTTTAAAAATATCCAACTGCAAACCTTTTTAAATATAAATCAAGTTTTATTCTTTCTCAATTATCTTTCTTTTTTTCCGTCTGTCTTCTCTTTTCTTTTAATTTCTTTTCTTTAGATAGGAGTAAAAATTTGTGTAAATATAGAAACTGAAAAAAAGAAAACCCAAACGATTTTCAAGCAAAATCATCATCGTCACCACCACCACCACCAAAACAGCAAAAGGACAAGAGAAAAATCAAAATATTGAATTTGAATTTTAAAATATTTTTTTAAAAAAATAAATCACCCGTTGAATAAATTTTGTTGAATTTTTCTAATATTCGTGTGTTTATTACTTGAATTTTTACTTGAATTTTTTTCTAACCCTAAACTTAAGAAAAATATTTTGTTGATATCAACGGGTGAAATAAAAAATGTGTAAAAATCTATCACGAGGACAACCACATACGAATTCAGTCCAAAAGGTTTTTAAAACCTGTTTAGAAAGTTAAAACTTATTGTATCGAACGGTAAAGAAATTAGACGTTGAATCCAATGGTCAGAAATCGTTGGGAGCGTCACATCCAAAAATGGAAGTACCACAACGGAAACGCTAAAATCTAGACCAATTTGTTTTGCTTTCATATATATAGCTTTTACTAGCTGTTTGATTTTGTTTTATTCAAGAAAGTCATAGATTTTAACTTTATGGAAAACTCCTTTGACTTTTTATGATGTATGCCTTTAATCAAGCTTCTAATATTATACTCCTAAATGCAAAAGCTATAAGTAATTTAGGTTGGGAAAATTTGGAAGCCATATATATATACACAAGAAAAGCTAGCTGCAGTAGCTCTAGTTTTCATTACTTTATCCCATATTTTTCTTTCTAATAGCTTCCTTTTCTCTCTTGCATGCCTCAAATGCCCCCAAAAACTTGGGCATTTTATTTGAGCCAAATTGGGTTATTCTTTTTTTTTTTTTTTTGCTACCATTCCAATGAGTTCATGATGATAGATAGTGAGAGAGATTTTTCCTTTCTTTCTTACTGTAAATTTCACATCAGTAGGTGAGGTTTTGAGTTTGAACTAGACTTATATTCTCATTTCGGTTAAAGCCAGATGACCCCACCTAGACCTAGTGTAATTTAACTGTACAATGGATTGATTTTGGCATGAGAATATATATCATCATAATTGATTACAATAATTTTTTTTCTCCACCATAATTTACCATCAAATCTTACTACGTGACGTGTCACCAAGTTTGACTACACATTACCTTTAATATAAACAAATTTTAAAGGATCCGTTTCAAAATTCATAATATTTATTATGGTAGGGTATTAGTGGTTGTAATTGTACCACCTATGATAGAATCATTTGATGGTAACATAGTGGCGAAACATGTAGAATTACTCAAATGATAAATCATAATTACCATTTTTAAATGAATATTTGGCATCTCGGAAGATATTTGTATAATCAAGATTTTCCTTCAACTCTCAATAAAAATTGAAAAAGATAAAATTGGGTTTATTTTGAGGTATATATAGTTGGACTTCTCATGATTCACTTTCTTAAGAAATGCACCGAAATTGATCTTTGCTTAAATGGTAATTAATTCTATGCTTTTTTTCCCCTCAATGAATATATAAACTCTTCTAAACAAAGATCAATAAGAAGTGGAAAAGCAAAGGCAAAGCAATGGGCCAATAAGGCAACTTGATCAGCAATGAGCATGGTGTGGGTTCCCTTAGAAGTAGGGCATCATATATATTGGGGACCATAATGTTTTTAAGTCATTTGGATAGGCATCAATTCAAACTAAAGAGGAAAAAAAGGTTTAATTATATGTTTATGTGAAAGCAATAGACATTAATTTGTCTCAATGCCCCACTTGATTACTTTATTTGTACATCATAAAATGCTTGCTAGTAGTACTAATTTGTTTCCCACCTTGCATTGGTCAGCAACATTTATTTGCTTGAAAACTGAAAATTAAGCTCACCAACAACAATGTCTGTTAAAACCTTGGTATAATTAGGCTTTGAAGTCTGTCTCTGGCTCTTATCCATGTCTAGATATAAAACCTATGGGAAGATGAAAACATTAAATCCACCATTCAAATACATTAATAGCTAAAGTTTTATCATAAGTTATTAATATGATATATATGTACCCTTTTTTAACAGATTGTAAGGTATTTCTGATGAAGTACTATCAAAATTTAGAAATTAAAATGCCTACATTTTTCTGATGGAAGGTATTTCTCTCGGATTGGTGCTTTTCTTGAAGATGTAAAGTATTTGAAGACTTTATTTGATTGCTGCTCATTTCAACATATTGGAAGACATGACAATTCAGTTACTTATGAGCTTGCTAGTTATGAATTATCATTAGACGAAGAATTTGTATGAGTAGAGGATATGCCTTCTTGGCTTCATATTATTCTACAAATTGATTGTACTATTTCTTTTCTTTTTTTTTTTGTATATTTACAAGTTAATCTTATGTTATGGGGGTAAAACTCTCCCAACAAGGTAACAATGGTTTTTTTCATTTACAAGACTTGAACTTGAGATCTTGCCTGAGGGAAATAAGTGTCAAATCACTTAAATCAACCACTTCTCACTGATTGTACTATTTCTTTGCCATAATGAAAGATCAGCTTTTATCTAAAAAAATGCCCGCATTTTTCACTTTTGGACAAGGTGGAGTGAGGGAAATAGGTGTTGAATCCTATATATGCATTTGCTTTCCTTTAACCAACGTTTAGAGTGCATCTATAATGTCATTAAGAGATGTTGCATTTTCAAAGAAATTACCCATTTTTTGGGGGTTCATTTCCTGATATGCAAACTTTGTCTTTGACTTCATGAATCATCTCATATTATATAATACCCATTTTGACTAAAATTATTCAAAAAGTATCAATTTGGTCCTCAAACTTCTTAAGGTAATTTTACTTTTATGTTGTGATTTTTTTATCAATGTAATCCTTAATATACCGATATGACTTATCTAAACATTGGCAAGTAGACTTATCACATTACATATATTATGTCAACTCCGAGGGTTATATCAGTTAAAAAATCAAAGTATAAAGGTGAAATTGTTTCAAATTGAAATTGGAGAACCGAATCCGATAATTTAAATGCAAAATTGGATCTAAATACATATGATAATGTACTCTAGTGTGCCAAGCTCTTAAACTTCATAATAAATTGCTTGCATTCTACAAATAAAAGCCTCAATACTCCTTATCAAGTGGCAAGAAAACAACAGGCACAAAACAAGAACTATGGGAGGTGTATTAGGTTTTGCAACATTTCTGATTAGATGTAGTGTAGACATTTGGCAAAGAAAAGGGAAGAAAACAAAAGAAAAACACTCCACTTGGCCATTGGCCCCTAGGGAACAAGAAAACAAAAAGGTTAGAACAATATAAACATGAATTTGTTATTAGTCATGGCCTCATGGGCTTCATGAAAAGGGGTCCTCTATGTTTATGTCCCCATTGAAAGGAAAAATAAAATTAAAGTCAAATAACATAACATTAGTAGTTGCTGGCATAGATGGGGGGAGAGGATGGTTTTTGGAGACATTGTTGAGAAACAAGAAACCATTGGCCAATTGGAACTGACACAAAGACATTGTGAACTTAGAGAAGATGTTGGGCTTGGTGGCAATGGCGAGGGAACATATCCCCACTTGTTACATGAGGAGAAATTTGGACAATGCATGTGCTTATGGCTTCAATGCATTTATGAAACAATAAGGGTATGTCGATTTTGCTTGAAAAGTTATGATTACACAAGGCAATTACTCCTAAATATAAATATAGTAATATATTTGGTAGTTGTTGTCCGGAAATTTTGAGAAATGGGTTGGTTTTGTTATAATGATTTAAGGTCCGGAAAGGAGAAGGCGGATTCACATCGACACCCCTTCATGATTTTCTCAACCTCTTTGTCACTAGATCAAGACGTAAAACATTGGGTATCATGTCAAATGTTGGAAAATTTAGGGAGAGTTTATGGAATTCTAATCTAGGGACTATTTTTGATTTCACATCCCTTATATACTATAAGTCAATGAACTTGGTTTACCTCCATCCATTTTAATTGTATTACCATTTTTTAAGTTTTGGTTTTCCATTTTTTTTTCCCTAGATTTTATAGGCCAGAGAACAAGGGATTGGTAGCATATGCTAATTTGTCCAAGAGACAAAAAGAAGGTAACCAAAAGATAAAGAGACGAGTAAGGAAAAAACAGAGCCAAGGAAATGTTGATAGTCAAACTTGTGAAGTACGCTACGTAAAACATGTCCCCACTCGAGAAAAAATCAGTGTAAAATAATATGCTTTCTAACAAAAATCTACTAATGACAGGCTAGCCACTCCAAATTAACAGCTGGTGATTGATTCATCAAGTAGTCAAAGAAGAATATTGTACATATATCCATTTGACTGGAGATTTGATCCCTAACTAGAGTCTACAAATAACAAATCCCATTCTTCACCGTTTTCATTTCCCTTTCTTGTACAAGCCTTCGGTTTAGTAGATTATATATGGGATCTGATTAATTTAGAGTCGCGTTGAACCTAATCAATGAGATTCTTTCATTTCTCATAAGAGATCCTACTAATTTAAAGTTTAAACTCGAGTCGCATTGAAACCCAAATGAACAAAGCTCTTTTAACATATAAATTCTCTCTATTCATAAGACTCGAACTCACAAGACCTACTTTTATCATTCACAAATCAACATACTCAAACAAAGATTTTGCTTTTCTTATCCTCCTTTCCTTGCTTGAATTCATTCTGTGGCCATGGCCCATGAGCCATAATCATTTGGTGGTGCCCCAAGCCCAACCCCCATATCCTAATAGTGATATCCCAAAGGACCCAAACCCATAACTCTCTAGCCTGCTATAATGAGAGCCACCAAAATTTCATAAAGTAGCCTATCCACTAAGAACAAACAAGAGAAGCAAAGAGAAGTGGATAAAGAAGAATAATAATTCATTTAATTTAAGGAAAAACTAAGGGAAGTTAAAAGCCACAATGTTTATGCACTTCAGCATTACATATTTTTGTTGTATATAATTATTAGTCATCAGCTGAAGTAGCTTTGGACAACAGCAAAATAGAGGGGTAAAAAATTTTTGAAGAATAGCCTATAGATCGTGACCAACTTATGGCTTTGTCAAGTAATTCATACAAGAAGAAAGGCTAACAAAAAAATAATAATAATGTGAACCATTGCTTAATGCTACAAAATGAAATTCTTTACTCCGTCACTATTTTGGGAGAGCTTCTTAAATCCCTTGGAGCTGAAGAAGATACAGGAGGAGCTTGAAGAAATCTTGAAGCTAAAATATTCTATTCAGTATTCCTGAGGCTTTCACTTGTCAGCCACATCTTCTTTTGGACGATAAACACAACCTCGTCCCCTTCATTATCTGAATCTGAACTGGAATCAGCCGTCGCTACTGCTTCCCAGTGCAAAGCTGACAAATACTTCCTTATGAAATCTATAACCGATTGCTTGTCCCGGATGATTATAAAACCACTTGGCCTGAGAATGCGATCCATTTCTAGTAATAAATCCTCACCACTGCAGCCTTTCTTCTCAATATCAGAGAAGACAGTCCAAGCATGGAGTAGATCATAAGTTCGAGGATATGTGGAAAATGCTTCACACCTGCCAAAATAATCAATCCAATCGATTCAAATTAATGTTCTATATCTTAAAGTGTTTTCACTATTCAACCAGCCATAAGCCAAAGACCTTTACGAGATTGAAAAGAAAAGGCATCAATGTAAAAGCAAGAATAGGGACAGTCAAAGCTAAAATTTGTTAGAGGTCATAGTAATCTTTTCACTGAAATAACTCCTCTCGCTCTCCACCTCATCCTAAAGAGACCATCGATTGTGCAGTACATAAAATAGGAGATCAAGCATGCACAAACAGCAAGCAAAGTACAAAATTATGGCCTTATACACCAAAATTCAAAAATAAAAAAAGTTGCATATTTCATACTTAATTATGTAGGATTTCTAATTAATTTGTACGTACCAGTTATGAGTTGTGCCAATCAAGCCTCTGTCATATATTAGCTTTAGTGTGTTTGGACCATCCTCTGGGACAACATTCATTACCCAAACATTCTTGCTTTTTAGAGCAGCTGCAAAAGATCCCATGTTTGCTTTCATGTCCATCAAATTTCTCAAAGTGTCTGCTTCAATCTTTGGACTCAAGAGATTCCAATAACTCTCAACTCTCCGACGCCATGTTTCCTGTAGAATAGCAAAAGCTATATTACTGACTATTCTGTACGTCATTGTCACATCAATCACATTATAAGCACAAGAAAATAATCATAAATAAAGAAAGAGATGAATCAATGCACACTTAATTACCGTGTCTTTCTCAAACATGTCACTTGAATAACCAAAGTCAGCAAGCCTGGGAGGAGGAGATGTCAATCTGGCTGGCCAAGGAGCCAATCCACTGCCCTTGGCTTTTTGGTCATCTGATAGAAGCAAAGAGAACTTTTAGTTAAAGACAATATTCAAGAAATATAAGTAGAAGCCATATATAAACACCAACATCCTCCAAAAGGAACTAATAGAGAAATACAGGATATATCCACTAAAAGGAGGGGGGACTTAATGTTACTAAATTAAAAAAGAAATATGCTCACGTTCAGTATAAGGAGTAATGCAAGCTTCCATTGGCACACCCCAAACTGCATCTGGATCAGCATCAGACCGGCAGAGAGGGGGATTGGTACCAGGTTCTCTTTCCATATAACAGTCATTTGTTAAAGGTTTTTGCCAAATGACAGTTTGGTTCTTCTTTGCAGCTATTCTCCAACACATGCGTCCCACAAGGGCACTCATCTCTCTCCATATTCTCAGATCCTCTTCATCTTGTGCATAAGCTTCTGGAGATGAGTAGGCAAAATAACCTCCAGGTCTAAGCAACCTATCTAGCTCAAGAAGAAGAATACCATCCCTTTGAAGCCAATCAATCCTACAGCGAGAGCAGTGAGCAAGTTCAAATGATCTGCTGGGGTACGGGAGCCTCTTGGTCCCCAAGACACCAAGATATGCTGGGATTCCTCTTTCCAGGGCAAATTGGATTTGGTTTTGATGCACATCATTGGGCGCTAAAGACATTGCTATTATATCAGAGGAAAGAAGATATGCTCCAAAACTTGCAACACCACAGCCAACATCAAGAACTGTTCGCAGTCTTCCTTCATTATTTAAATTGTTGTTTGAAAAGTTGAGCATCTGCCAATTCATAACCATGGAAATGTCATTATATTTGAACAACCAATTAAATTAGTAAAAGAAGGAAACAAAACATGATGCACAAAACATAGACAAACACACACGTATCACAATTTTATAGTAGAGGTTCTAGTTCATTGATCATGTTCCAAAATATTTTCTTTTGAGCCAGAATCCATAGGCATTGGCAATCTTACATTTGCAATTGAAGCAATATACTTGTCAGCTCCGTAGTGAAAATGAGTGCCTCCACCTGGAAATACAATCTTTTCACCTTTTACAACCATCCAGTTCTGGTCAGACTTCTCATGTGCAAGGTGAGTATGGGGAATGTTTGCCTTCCATACTTCATCTCTACTCTGAGGCCATTTAATTGGGATCTGTATACAGGAATATACACAATCACTAAATGATAAATCTGATTTAGACCATTAGAATAACAAATATACCGTAATAAATATCTGATTTCACAGCTTATGGAAATTCATACCTTATATCCTGGAGGAGGAGGAATCAAGCAATTGTACCTCCTTTCAGGAGGGGGGCAGTGACGTTCATAGTGCTCCATCAAAGATAAGTCCAGCTTTAATCTCAGTTGGTATATTAAATGTCTGTCTAAGCAGGGAATTAATTCTGAATGACGATCATCACAAACCTGCAAATCATAAGCACAAAATTAAATGCCATGGCAACAAAACAAGGACAAATGCGGATTACACGTTGAGAGGTAAGTTAAAATGTTCAGAATCAACAGAACAGGAAAAAGACGATGGACGGTGAGAGGTGGATAGGTGGAGGGAGGGAAGGAGGAGCTTAGACAGGGTTCAGAAGTGAAAGAAATTTACAGGGAAAGTTTTTGGTATGACATCTTCTTCTCCATCCTCCTGCCCAAATTTGGTTGAATCAGTGTCATCATCTCCGCCCAAATAAGATGAGCCAAGTTTTCTCAAAGATCGGCTGCCATATTCTAGAGCTGCAGCACCACTGCCTGAAGATCCAAAAAGAGATCCGTAGTATGCATAGAGAAAACCAAGAAAAATTGCCACAACACAGACAGAGGTGATTAAGCGCTTCTTCTGGCCTCCATCAGATCTTCCTCTCATCCTTCTTTAGATATAAGATTCTTCACAAAGAGTTTTCACTTGAGCACTCAATTGCTATAATAAGATCCTTAACCTAATGTATCTCACGTCAATTTTTCTACTCAAAATAAATCTGTTATGTTGCTTTCATCAGGCTCTGTAGAATGAAATGAAGACTTCAAAACTTGACAGAAAGAAACACCATATACTATTGACCTGTAAACAGACAAGCAAGAACAGTCAGGTTATACTCTTCAGCATAGGAGTCAAGCACACAAATTACGGAACCCTATGACCCTTTAAGATTCAAAATTTCAAGATTCCAGTTTGAAAGATCATACACGTATCAATTAGTAAATAATATGATGCGAGAGAATACCAGCAAAGCCAGCATCTAATGAACAAAACAAGCTTAAGTCAACCATTGCAGACACTATAGAATAAATAAACTAACAATAATAGTAAGTGATGAACCCAATAAGAAGTCTAAAAAGTCTTAACCAACTAGCTTCACATCTAAGTCTGACCAGTTCAAATGGGAAATATAATAATATATATATATATTAGACATCCATGATCCAACACCTTATACTAAGAACAAACAAAACAGCTCCATAACACTGATAAAGAAAGCCTAATTATTCTGGTGACTAAGCACCAATCCATTACCATTGGCTCAGAATGATGTGTTGCAGAAGATTGAAACATAAAGTTCAAAACCAAGCTCAAAAGTTATCCAACAAATTCAGATCCATGTTAATAGTCAGACTCGATAGATAAAAACTCATTACATGAGAAAGGAAAATGAAAGATCAATGCTAAATAACGCGAACTGCCTACAGTTGTGACCAGTAGATTGACAACCAAGCAATGAAAAGGATTGATTTATTGATCCATGAAAAAGCAGAAAAAAGCATGTAACTAATGCTCCTTTATCCCTGAATGGAAAGAACAGTAATCATGAAAAGGACAGCTACTTAGTATTTAGAAACTCTAATGAACTAATCAGCAGATCTGATTCAAAATCCTCAACCAAATCTACATTTCATTGGAGTAAGAAAAAGCATCAAAACTAACCAAATTCAACAATCAAGAATCAAACTTTGATTCCAAAGGGGAAAAAATACTAGTAACATTCTTGAAGTAAAGATAGCAAATTGAGATTGACCCATTAAAACTACAGCAAGAACGAGCAAAACCCATAGATCAAAATCCCCAGAAGAAACGAAGTTTCAACGAAAACCCATAAATGTATTCAGAAAACAAGCATCAAAGGAGCAAAAAAAGAAGCTTACTTGGGTTCAATCCAATTAAAAAAGGAAAAGAAGAAATGGGTAAGTGTAGTTGAGATCTAAGAAAAGAATGCTCAGTAGTTCCTCCCTATATGAAGAACCGAAACAGAGCAAGAAAGAGAGGGGGGTTAGAGTTAGATCTCAAGAATCTGCTTTTTTTATTGCTTTCTTCTTTCCTGTTTGCTATTTTTAGAGAGAGAGAGGATTGAGGAAATACTACTACAGTAGTGAGAGATAGAGAGAGAGAGTACGTATGTGGGCGACAGTGTTACGTTTCAAAGGTTGTAAAAGGATCTATGTATGTATGGGAAGAATTGGGATCTATCTATCTGTCCAAGATTGAGTTTCTACATCATGCTGCTGTTAAATAATTTTATTTGGGAAAATTACTTTGGTTATTACTTCTTTTTCTTATGAATTTGATTAAGGTTATTGTCGTGTTACGGGAATCATACAACATTGGCTCTTTTTCACCAAATAAAAGAATCGTACAACATTGGGAATTTTTTATATACACTTGGTCTTGTTCTTATATATATAGTAATAATAATATATTTAATGAACCTTGAGTCATTAATTGATTTGTGATTAGCATTTAACATTCACACAAAAAGGAAAGGACCATGTACAGGAGTAGCTTCATTGATTTTTTTTTATTTTTTTTAATATCCGATAGTTATATTGAATCGATTTAGAGTGAGTCGTTTTAGACCACAAGAGAAGAAGTTTTCTCGTCATTTAATTTTTCTATTCACAATAATTTATTTTAGAAAAAATAAGTTTTTTCCACTCAAACTCAACAAACATTGATATATAACTTCACCGATTTCCCTTTGCTTACTATCAATTTTTAATATATGTTGGTTTCCAATATGGATATGTCACTTATCACACTTTTATGTTACTATTATATTATTGGAGAGAAAGTATAGATTTGATAAATCTATAGCATGAGAGATAAGAAAAATGATTTACTTCGAGTACTAGATCAAGTCTCAAGTTCGAGATCTCCTCAGAATAATTATTTGTTTGTTTGGATCCTTAGAATGAATTTTCACGTAAGATTAATGTAGTTCTTGATCTTTTAATCAAATTGAAGATTTTGGGAAAAATCATAATAATAATAATAATGTTAGATTTGATTTGAGTATTAAGTATGACAATATTATAATAAAATAAAATATAATAATATATATACGAGGTTAGGTTAGGATCTTAATATAAATGGGTACTAGTAATTATATGTCGGTGTACTGTTGATGGATCATTGTAGTTGCTGGATTCACAAGCTAAGCTAGGCATCTCTCAGCTTGGCTCCTCCATTATTTTGCCCAAAGTCACATCCTTAATTATTATACTTATTACAAGGAAATTGCCCCCCACCAAGGGAATCAAAACTAGCACAAGTCAATCAATCAGCTTCGACCAAGTTGCAACTTGCAAGTTGCCAATGCCAGCCCTTTCTTTTTTCTTTTTTTTTTTATCAAGAGGGGAAAAAAATAATATGGGCCTCCCGAATCTAGCCGTTGGAAAGCAGTGTCTTCCCCCATTCTCCTTTCAATGCTCTTGCACTTACTACTTGGCTGCCATTTGCCATCTTTGGAATTGGAAACCACCTAAGAAAACAAACAAAATAAATTCAAGAGTAAAATAAATTAAAACGGTAGGAAAGCACCAAGAAACTTGCATTTACTTATGGGTATAAGTTGGTAAACATTAAATAAGTGTATATGTTACTCCTTTCCTCCTCTAACTGTCTCTTGGCTCTTGTATGTATGTACTACTATATCTTATTCTTAAGGTTACATTTACACTTTAGTCTCAATCATTTGAATTAACAAAGAGATTAGTAAATCCCAAAAAGCTTAAATTAAGAATGAGATTTGTAGGGTACCGAAAAAAAAAAAGAGAATGAGATTAGTAACATTTAGTGCGTATTTGAGTACGATGGGATTGAATAAGATTCGATAATAATTTGTATTCTGCGTATAATATACTGTCAAGTGTCAACTTATTCTATTATTATCTATGAAACCTAGTCATATTTGATAATTGGCAAAAAATTTAGTTGAAGTTTGAAATGAATACTTTTAACTGTTAATTATTAAAACCCATGATTCTAATTTGGATGGAAGTCTTACTAATTAGATATAAATATAATCATATTCAATGAAGGACCATAGTAATTAGTAAGTGTAGTTAGGCCCCATTCCATCATTGTGCTTACATGGGACTCTACCAGATGTAAAGTTGGGTTTTTGCCAATTTTTGCTTCCTTAGTTGATTTATACTTGCTTTTGACTTTATGAGTGTTGAAATGAAACTTGCCCATTTTAAACCCAAAGCACTTCAGAATTTGTCTGACAAAGCCAATGATAGTCAATAACCCAATGTCCATGCAAATCGGTTGATAGGGTCATAGGGATATAATAAAAATGTACTTCCAATTTGGGGGTTGCCCTTTGCTTTGTAGGGTCTCTAGAGCAGAGCAGCAACCAGCTTAACATTTTGGTTAAGTGATGATATCTTTTCTTTAAATGACTTTGCATTAATGGGAAATCTCTCTTTTTTCTATAATTAATTTGAGTGATTCCTTCACACTGTTGTTATTTTTGGTTTGTAAGAAGGGGAAGGAGGAGGCAGGATTCGAATTAACGCCATTACATGATTTCCTCAACCTCTCTACCGACCACCGCTAGACCAAGAGATAAAACAAGAAGTCTAATTCATAGTATTTCATTTCTAGTTGGGAACTCACAAAATTTATACTCAACGCCATGTAACTTGACTTCATACGAATACGAATTATGAATGGAAGAGTAGTATAGATGTTTTAAACGAATTTGATGGCTTGAATAAAAGAATAGATATTGGGCCAAAAAGAAGAATGGATGAGATCCCAGATGATTTGAACATTAATAGCCCAGATTCTTAATGGGCCATTATGGTCTTCAGTTTAAGGGCAGCAGCCCAAATATTGACGGTGTATGTGCATGCCTTCTAAGTGGGCCAAGTTTAGCCCAATTTAGGTATTATACGAAATCGGGCCTTTGTTCTTTTGACTTCGAAACCAAACATTGATGTACGATGCTAAATTCAATACCAATTATTGAGTGGTAAGTGACTCATTCTAGTTTAAGTCACTTGTTCGAGATTTATGTACGCAGTCGTTTTTATTAGTAGACTCACTGACCAAATTCAGATGAGTGACGTGGGTCGAATTCGAATTAATCAGAACAACAAAACTTTAGATACTGGGTGTGATCCGATTAAAATCGGATCAAGTTAAAAGTGTTTTTTTTAAGGAAAGATCAAATGAAAAAGACTCAAAAGAGTTCATATTTCTTAAATAAGTTCGGGTTTAAGTCTTTAAAAAAAACAAAGATTACGAGTTTTCTCTTGTTTAGGATTTGAGGTGGATTTTTTTTTCGAGGTGGATTTGAATTAAAAAAAAAGGGATTTAAGGTGGATTCCGTTGAGAGTCAATGCCAAAAAAAAAGTGATTAGAAATGAAATGATATAACGATATAAGAAGACAAGAATATTGTGGAAAATGAATACTAGTAACAACAAACTATAAAAATGGAGAATTTTTTTTTCAAATTAAATAAATTTCTATTTATGATTAGACAACAACAATGGAACAAAAATTAATTCACACTCGACATTAATTCTAAACACATTTTTGAATAAATTATTAGTATATTGTTTCACATGTGAAACTACCAATTTAGAAATTAGAAGTATTATTATGAACAAAAAAAAGATCAACAAATCATTGTCTCCTTATTTATAGTTCTAACACATGATGCTATAATAATATTAATATACTAAATAAAAAAAAACCATAATTATATTCTATATTTTCAAAAAGGGTGATGACAAATTGACAATTGAGAAAATTAGATTACTTTCATGTAATGTAACTCAAAATGGGCCAGACCAGCATCAAGGGTCAATATTCATCCAGGTGGCAGAATCAGAGAGGAAATGATGATATCAATTGGGGGGACATGAATGACAGGATAGCACGTGCGAAGGCTGAGGAAAAGGAGCCCACCACTCTGCAACTCTCAGCAGGCAGGCAATGCAATGGCAGAAGGAGCTGTTTGTCAACTGGAAGTGACTGAAGTGAAAGGATCGTCGATTGCCCGAAATTGCATAATTCTCGTACCCTTTTCATTTTTTTTTGGGAATTTCACAAATCTTCTTCCTTTTTTTGTTTTTCTTTTTTTAAAAAAAAAAAAATCTTTTATGTCAAAATGTATCTACCAAAATTGTTGTTGTTGTTGGGTGCCAAAAAAAAAATTGTTGTTGTTGAGTTATATATAGAAGGACTTTAATGTGAAAATTGAATGATTTAAGTGATTATATGTAAGACTAGTAGAAAATTATTATTGGAAGAATTTTATTCTTATAGTGAAGTGACCAATTTAAAGAAGATTAATTAGTAGTAATTATAAACCATTGAATAGATTAAAAGAGTTAGGGTCCGTTTGATAAGAAGGAAAATGGTGAGGAAAAAAAAAATCGAGTGTTGCTAAACACCGTTCCAGTTTTTGTTAAACACCATCCCATTTTTTACACTTTTGACATTTTTGCCATTTGCTTTATTTTCTAAAATTTCAAATCCTCTAAAAGGTTGAAGTTATTACAAACGTAGAATAAGCCGAGAACTCCGGAAATAGACGATAACGTGTCGTATTTTTTTTTTACACTTTTGACACTTTTGCCCTTTGCTTTATTTTCTAAAATTTCAAATCCTCTGAAAGGTTGAAGTTATTAAAAACGTAGAATAGGCCGAGAACTCCGGAAATGTAAGAAAATTAATATATATATATATATATATATATATTTTTGACAACAATTGCATGTGGGGCGGCACGAGCCATGGTTTGCCGCCCCAGGGGAGCGGCACATGTAAATTTTGTCAAAAAAATAAAATTGAAAAAAAATTGTTGCCTCCTTAGGAGGGCGGCATGCCATGGATATTGCCTCCCTCCTGGGGCGGCATGCCGTGGCACAGCCGCCCCATACCGTCCTCCTGGAGCGGCATCGACAACATTTTTTCTTTTTACATAATTCTAGATCTACAACTTAGATCTACAAAATAACAACATATATTTCATAAAGATTTTCATATCAGTAAAGATTTTAGTTTGAAGGTTTTAAAAGATTTGGAGTTAGAAAGTTGAAAAAATATGATTAAAGGGCAAAAGTGTAAAAAGTGGAGGGGTGAATAGAAAAAAAAGAAACGGTGTTTAGCAATTCAGAAAAAAAAATTTTCAATTCAAGGGTTGGGCTACAAATTAGTGGCAAAGTGAACCGGACCCGAAAAAAACCCGCCCGAAAACCTGATCCCGAACCCGACCTGAACTCGATTGACAAGAAAAAGTCAAATATTCGAACCCGCCTGAACCTGAACCCGAAAAACCCGAACTCGAAAAAGCTTAAACCCGAAAAAACACGAACCCGAAAAAGCTCAAACCCGAAAAACCCGAACCCGAAAAAGCTCAGACCCGAAAAACCCGAATCCGAAAATTTATGAAAATTTCATTTATGCCGTATAATTTTTCATATGAATAAGTTTAAAAGATAAATTAATAAATTACACATAAAATTTGAAAAAGGTAATGACATTATTCATCCAGAAACAAAGGGGTAAATGATCTGGCCAAAACCCAAACAGAACCCGAACTCGAATTAACCTGACCCAAATTTAACCCGAACCCGAATTAACCTGACCCAAATTAACCCGAACCCGAATTAACATGACCTAAATCCAACCCGAACCCGACTCAATCTCGAACCCTAAAATGACCCGAACTCGATAACCCAAACTTGAACCCAACCTGACCTGACCGTTTGCCACCTCCATACAAAAGTAGTATTTCATTGCATTTACTCAAGCTTTAAATTAATCGAGATTCCTTTTCATTTTTAACCCGTAAGCTCATTTCAACAGTGCAAATTGCAATGAAATACTAGCAAATATCAGTCAATTGTTTGATTGATATATGTGCTTTTCAAAACTTTTTAGTGGGCATTTAGTGTCAAAGTGTCATAGTCTACTTTCTACTACTAAAAATTTAAATTTTTATTTTACTATATAGTACCAATTTACTATATGATTTCTGTGTAATGAAATTGGCGTTTTCCCATGCAATTTTGTAGGGATTTTTGAAAGTGTCACTTTCTTGCCAAAAGAAAGTCCTCAAAATGGGGACCCCTCTTAAATAAAATACTACATTAGGTTCATTGAATGAATTGGATTCCAAATTATAATGCCATTTGCCAAAGAAAAAAAAATTCTTGATTGGTTACTTGCATGACTTCAACTTTTACCTGTCTTTCAATCTTTTGGAAGAATTAATCCATCGTTTTCCTACCTTCATATATAGGTAACGGTTTTTCTAGCTAGCTATAGCTAATACTCTTGCTGCATATTTAAGCTGGAAATGGAACAAAAATATTATTGCAAACATTTCATGGAAAGGCCATAAAAAAGTTGGCTGCGCATGCACTTTGAAAGTATATATGCTGGATCTGGTTGCCATGCATCATGCATATATATGGGTGATTATTTGATACACCGGTGGTGTAAATTTTGGATTCCACAAACGGGTTGTGGAGTTAACACATGTTCATTTTTTTAATTATTTAAGTTTTAAATATTTCAATCTAATCCCTAAGGGACATATGTCACCCGTCAAGACTCGCTTGTGTAGTCTGCTAAACTCCATTGACGGTGTATTGTATAATTTGCCTATATATATAACTAATTGGCAAATTGGCTTGCAATTGCAAGATGGTCAAATATTCCAACAAGACATGAATGAAAAGCATGTTTATAATTAAGGCTAACATTAATTTGGGCGAAACCAAAGGCGAACGGCCAGTTGTGGGGGCATCCAACAATTTTTGACTCTGAATTCGAACATTGATCCATTTCAAAATCATGCGTATTTTACTTGTCCCAAACGTACTTCAAGTTTGCATTGAACATTATGATCAAATTATTATACCATACCCATGATGTGTCTTATATATACTCCATGTGTTTAGAACTATAGCTATAGAATGGATTTTGATGAAAGTTAGTTTCCATTTTGATGATAATATATTGTCAAAGTTTATGTCATCATGTTGATGATATTAATGGTATATTCTTACAAAAAAATCCTTTTTGGATTGCAAATGAGATTATAGTACTATATATCTAGCTAGAAATTGTCTCAAATTTACATGTATACAATTGGGTAATCTTAGAAAAGTTGATGCTTAATCAAAAGTTATCCCAATTTAGTGTTGCTTGGTATAAGCACATATAACCATCTCTAATTACTTAACCCTTGCATTCAAGCTGATTTTGTTATCTCTTCTAGTTTTAGGGTATATAGTTCATGAAACATTCAAATGAGAATATATATTTTATCTGAATTAAGACCTAGTCGAATTAGATCATTAATTAACTTATTAATTACAAAGGAATGGAGGTTAAAATCATTTGATGGTACATATATGATCATTTGACTTAAACTTATTAAGAGCTAGAAAAGCTTAGCTATGCCTATGAAAAATCCTTTAACCCCCACATAGGCATATAATGATGCAGAATATGTAGGCAATTAGGCATTCATTTCCATAAATATTTCCATAAATATTTCAATATGTAACTTGGCTTATAATGTAAATCCTACATATATAGGTATAATGTGGCTTGTATAGTTAGCATCCTCTTGTGATCTTCTAGCTTGTTTTTTTGGTGAAAGTGATCTTCTAGCTTGTTAAACCAACAAAAAGTGATACTACATATTAATCAAGCAAGAACATTTCCTCCTATGATTCAAATTTTTGCCATTAATTATAAGGCCAATTCCATATCAATAACTAATAATTATGACCTGTTTGTATATATATAATAATTATAACTACAATCCATATGCAGGATATAAAGGATGGCTTCATCTTATTGGAGGAATAGAAATCTTTCATCACAAGTAAAGGATATATTTTAGATTGTTAGAGAACCAAAATCATCATATACACATTTTCCACATTGACCTTATTTAATAAAGTATAATTAAGATAAGCATACAGCTACTGCAAATCATGAGTATATATAATTAAGTAATTAATACACCATTGAACAACAATGATAAATAGTCACAAAATCTTGGCATCCAAAAAATTCCAAAGATTGCATCTATATATAATGCTATGCAAATACAAAAAGAGCAAAGGTCATATATCAGCTTTGGTCCCAGCATAATCTTAAACATATCCTATAATGATGGCAAGGTTTGGTAAAATAATAGCCTCTTGCAATAAAAGTTCAACTAAATATAATATATACTCTTATTGATTGGTAAAACCAACTGTCAAGAACTAATATAAAATCCCATAGCATATCATAAAATATCATTTTGTCATTAATATATAGATGCCATATTCTTTCATATTTTATTCTACTCCTATTATGAAACCCTTGATTGAAATAGACGTATACACACATATATATACACCTCAGTGTAATCCAAGAAAACCTAGCTATAACTAGAGGAAAATTATTGCATATTATACTACTCATTAGTCATTAATCATTATAAACAGAATCGAAATATTTGATAATCTCTATACATTAAATTGTTTGATGCATGCCATTAACTTATATATATACATTAAAAAAAACCCCAAATCATCATAAACATGTTCCAAATGAAATTTTCCTTCACATCTATAGTTATATGCCCTTTTGAATTCAGGAAAACCAAGCTAGCTAGCTCACCAATGAGAGCAATCAATCAAGGTTTCATGGAAAACAAATAAACACTATATAGGGCTTAACCAAAAGCATTAACTTGCAAAATAGTTAAAGTTGAGAGACTTGACATAATAGAAAGAAAAACTATAGCTAGGCTTACTTCGATTAGTCTTTTACCTGTCATATCAGACTATAGCTATCTCTTTAACCTAATCCAAAGTTATGGAAGTAATTAATCAGCTATACATATAACCTTATTCAACATCTTTTTATATATGATTCCAGATATAAATATGATCAACTACAACAAAATATATATGTACACACACGATTGTTTGTCTCCTCATTCATCAAATCCATATCAAATCATGTTGCCTTCAATGAAGAACTAAAAAGATCATATCACTGTTAATTTATTAGCTAGGTTATAATGTGACGATGGACTTCCACTTAATAAATATAAATATCTCCCCTTGGGGGAACAGACATGACAGAAGGGAGAAATGGGAGATGGATTTGCCCAATATCTAAATCAGGCAACTAGCTATATATATATATACACACTATTCCAAGATAAAGACCCATCCCCATTATTAGAGCCCTGATCATGATATGTTAAAGATTACAAACACTTCATGCAACAAATTTTCAAATCTTTCCCTTTGAAAGAAACCCACGAAAAAGATTTTGATTAGTAGTTGGAATAACCTGCTCCAATGGATCATTTCTATATATCTAAAATAATTAGCCTATGTTAATTACTGTTTACTTAAACTGTTTGAAGTGTTTAATGCTTCCTTAATCAACTAGTCTTTTCTTCTACACACACTCTCTCTCTTTCCATATATATCCATTCAAGCAGTAATTTTCTTTCCCAAGCAGCTAGTAGCAGAAGAAAAGCAACAGCAACAAGCAACCAAAGGAAAGGAAAGGGGGAAAAAGTTCAGAAGAAAACTATGAACATGAATGATACTAAAACAGGAATGCTTCTTTTTCACTCACCTGACACATGATTCTTTGCACACCCTTTTTAATGCTTTGATTGATTTGCCAATACCCAATGACCATATTAATAAAAAGAAATACTACAAATTAATAAAATTAAATTCAAAGGGAGAAAAAAAAATTTATGCTAGCCATTTCCAAAAAAGACACACAACTTGATCTGCAAATCTATAACTTGTCATAAATGGCTTATCAAAGTACATATCAATGACAAATTGAATGTTAAGTCACATAGATCTTAACTACAAATAGTAGATACACTGCTGCTACTGCTCCTACTATTAGTAATAAAAACACCTACTGTTTTAATCATAATAATAACAAGAAGAAAGCAAAAAGAAAAAAAAAAGTAGTACTTATAATAATGCTACTAGTAATTATAAAGATGTAGGGTAATATATAAAATTTCCATTAACGGAGCGAGCAGAACCTGACATATAGTAGCAAAAGGAAAAGGCTTTTAAGAAGAAAATACGATCCGATATTGCAGATTATACTAAGATAGGATAACATATATAAATTATAATTAAAATATAAAAAAAGAACATAAGAAGAGACATTGGAAAAACCATGTTCTTTTCCCATGCAGACTAGTTGATCAATGATCACGTCTTTTCTGTTCTTTTTTTTTTTGTTCTTCTGTCATTTTTGAGTGAAAGGGTTTATTTTTGTCTTACTGGTTTTGATTTCCATTTGAAGGTGGCGGAAGCGGTGGCGCTTGAGGAGGTCGCTTCCGTTTCTTCTTTTCATAGCTTATGCCTCTTGCTTTAGCTTGAGAATCACGAACCTCGCGTAGGTAAAGTCTAACAGCTCGAGCCCCAAAAGGGTTTGCTTCAGGCTTCCCTCCATGTTCCTCAAAAGCTGCCCTAAGTCTTCCTATGAGAGCATCAAGGCTTCCCCAAGCTTGCCGGAGAGGGCAGGGGCAAGGCGCCGGAGGGTTTGGGTGGCCGAAAAAAGGGCAGAGTTGAGTGTGGACTTTAGTTTTTCCGAACTGGTCGAGATACCGGAGGAATTCCAGGACATGGGCTCCACTGCAGCGGGAGAGGGAGAGAGGTGGACGGTGGTTGCGGAGGTATTGGCCAAAAGTGTTCCAATCACGGCGTTTCTGGTTCTCATAGCGGCTGAGAGTGGAAGGAGAAGTGGAGGAGGAGGAAGGGGAGGAGGTGGCGGAGGAGTTGGCTGCGGCGGAAGGATTGGTGTTAGTGGTGGGGATCAAAGCAGTGGTAATAGTAAGGTTTGTAGGGAAATTTGGGGCCAAAGCATGGGAATTTGAGGTCTCAAAATCCTGGAGAGAATCCATGAGGAAGCTTAAAAAAAGCAGAAAACACTGTTTTTCAAGTTGATTTTCCCTTTTACCAAGGAATTCAAGGAAAGGGGAAGATGAACAGTGGATTATAGGGCTATAGCTAGGAATATATGAAGAAGGTTTGAAGTTTGAACAAGGAATGACAGAGAGGGCCAAAAAGTGTTTGATGAAATTACAGGCCTGTGGAATTATTCACCTGGGGCTAGCTCAATAATGCCATGATCAGAAAAAAAGAAAAGAAGAAAGAGAGAAATGAAGGGTTTGGGTTTTGGGAGTTTGAAATGAAGAAGATGATGAGGCTAAATTATATATAGGAAAGGGAACAAAAGAATAGTTATATAAGGGGCAAAGCTGGGTCTAGTCCCTTTCTTTTCTTTGAGGTTTCTTTGAATCTTTGTTTGATCAATCCTAGAAAACTTGAAAGGCTTATGATGGTCTATGTGGTGGGCTTTTCCTTTTATTTTCTTTCTTTCTTAAACTCTGTTTTTCTGCCAAAAAAAGATAAAAATTTAAGGCTGTGTTTTGGCAGATATAACCTATTTACCAGTAAAAAGGGTCAAGCAAACTCTCAGTTCTTACTGCCAAGAATTTACAACACATGCTGCAATCAGAAAACCTGGCAATGGTAAATGGGTAATTGGGAAATTAACTTTGTTTAGGGCTTTTATGGAAATGGAAAGAGGTTTTTAACAGTGAAGAGAGAGATGATGGATGGAGACAGGATAAAGCTATTGGGTTAAAAATATGAGGGAATAACATGATTTTGTTTCTTCATCCTTTTTCCATTGATTGACAACACCTTTTACCAAATTACTACATTGCCCTTCACTGACTTCCATTGAGGTATAACTTGCATCACCTGAAAGCATCAGTCCATCAATGCACAGTTGTTGCTCACAAGTCTCTACAGTTGAATGTGAGCAATGGGTTTTCCAACTTTTCCAAACCCTAGTGTTGCAAATTACAATTTCAACCAAGTTTTGACTGCCCAAGTTGCCCATTTGTGGCACCATTTGGAATATTATAATATGGAAAATAATGTATCAGTATTAGACATGTCCAATCTTGAGAGAAGATGGATGCTCACAAGCTGCTGAAAATTAGGGTTTAGTCTTAATTTGGTTTTAACCATATATGTATGTGTATTTTCATATGCTTTAGTATATACTATGTAAAAGGAATTCATGGTAGGCATTATTTTAATAGTTGACACTGTAATTAATTCATTAATGAATTTTTAAATTAGTGATGATAAAAGTAAAAGCATCAATTACATAGAAGGAAGTCAGCAACTATATATCTATTTTATTTTGAAAATATTAGGGAAGAAAATAGTATTTAAAATTTGTGTTACTCCATTCTCTTGGACTGTGTAACATGTGCTGCTTCCTTAGCTGTTAGCACATCTGCTATAATGATCCAACTCCAAGTGAAAGGTTTAGGCTTCTTTCATTTTTTTTAAAGATGTGAAGACTTTGAAAGGCAATCCACTTAATTTTTGGTCAGTTAAATTTAGTGCTGAAACTTAAAAATTTTATAAAATTTTATCTTAATGGAATTTAAATTTTGAGAACTTACTCTATGGTTTATTTTGAAAGTGAGCTAAATTTTGGACTAAAATTATGCTTTAAATTGTAGGAATTGATCTGATGCGTCACAATTTTAGTAATTAGTGATCATAACTGAATGGTCCACTCTAATAATTTCTCGAGATGTCGAGGTAAAATTCGAACCCCGGCCCATCCTTTTTAGAGAAGAGTATTGGCCTCGAAGAATATTGGTCTTACTGACTCCAATCTTGCTGAACTTCTTGCTGTTATTGAAGGGAAGCTAATTTATTAGTAGAGTCCTCAGCCAAGCAAAGTATTGCTAGATCTTCAAACTTAGTTGATTGGTTGTAATTTCCTTTTGCTCTCTTAATAAATTCACTTTTCGAAAGAAGAAGAAGAAGAAGAAGAAGAAGAAGAAGAAGAAGAAGAAAAGACTACCTAAAGTTAGAAACATTTTCTAGTCAAAATGAAAACATCATTTCAAGTTACCTCTCCCATCTTAGAGAAATTATTACATGGACCGAGCCCATCACGTCATTCATGGTCCCGACTAATAAGATTTTGACAAGTCGGATTTTTTCTTACAATTTCTAAAAGCCTAGCCAATTAATGTCCTAAAAATAGAGACTTACCTTTTAAATCTCACTTGGTGAAATTTGGAGTTAAACTTGATGCTAAATTAGTGTCTAAATTTTAGGAAGAAATCAGACTTGTCACGATTTTATTGGCCGGAATCATGGATGACGTGGTACACCGTCGTTAGAAAAGTTTTTTTAAAGATTTATGCATTGAATGCTAAATAAATTTATTCAATTCGTAGGGATATGACTTTTGTTCATTTATTGATAGTATTGTAATATTTTCTTTTTTCTGAGTTTCGAGTTTTGTCCCACCTATACTTATGAATATATTTGTCTATATTTCAAACTAATGTATTAGTAACTGATACAAAAACAAATTTTGTATGAAAAATATTTTTTTTTGCACCAAAATTTGTATGAAAAATATTATTATTAGATTCCTTACACTTCCGAAATCAAAATGGTCAATATCATAATCATCAAAATGTTTGATCCGAGAATGAAAGCTGTCCATTTGCACACCAACAAAAAGAAGGGTTTTCGGCCAACATTATAAACATGTTATTGATTGCTCCAAAAGGGTAATATTACTTTTGATTGAAATTTTTGAAAAAAATTACACAGCAATTTCAACTGAAGCAACGACTAATGAAAGAGACTTCCACTTCCACATTATTACCATAGCTAGCAAAGAATTATTCGCAGTTTGCTTTCTACAGGTAATATATAGTATTTTGCTAATTAAGTGCTAATTATTAGTGTGTTTTCAGGTGTTTTTGCAAGTATTTGAGTGACTATAGGCTAATGTACAGTTTGATTAATGAGATGGAAAATTTCGTACTGTTATTGGCCCGAAGGAGTGCAGATTTGCTGCCTAGATTCGTGGTCGCCCTTTTGGCCTATATATAAGGGTATGTATGTATATACTCCTATATGGTTTTGAAACTTTTGCATTATTGTTGTCAAGTTGCCAAGAATGCTTTGTTATCCACCAGTTTATGTTTTGCTTCTTCCTTGTTGAAACTTGAAACCCATATATATATAGGCCTTGTTAAATCACTAACAACAAATCAATCACCATTTTTTTCTTTTTTTTTACAAGTCCCCTATTCCATAAATACATTTGGGTCCTGATTAATTGGGTCAAAATCGGACCCCAAATAGGGGTCGTGAAATCTTCTTTTAACGTCTGTAATTTTCTTCATTTACAAAAGTCGAATTTGTGACCTTATTTATACATTAAGTTCCTTTTACTTAACATGTGATGGTTATGAATTTATCATCATCTTGTTAATTATAATTATATATATATATATATATATATATATATATATCTAGCCTTCTAAGTATCAACTTGATTAATAATTAAGAATAGTTCTCAAAAAAAAAAATAGTTCTAAAAAAAATAATAAGAATTGTACTTTTTTTGCTTAATATTACTCTCCCGACCTTTAACTCAAATGTCTTTTTAATATTTTGAGTTCAAGTACGCGCAGCTGGACTATAACAATGTGATTGCTGAATATATAAGGTGCATCATGCTTGCACCAATATATGTAATATCTCACTACTTAGTTTTGTAAGATTCATTTATATATCACAAGAAAAAACTTTTCGTTGTTTCCATATCAAGATTGGGTGTAAATTCTATTAGGATCATCCTAAAAGGGGTGCTTTTTAGGATTCCATTAAGATGATGCCACTTAATCAATTTTGAATCACCACCAAGATATATTTTACACCCTCATTTACCATATAAACTCTTATTAATTGCATTAATTCACCCTTGATTCTAGTTAAGATTGGATAATGAGTGAAATTTCTTTTTCCATCTTTAAGGATATACTTTTAAGAGTAAATTTTATTATTTATGATTATTCTTGAAGATTACCATCAATCTTTTTTTTTTCCGAAACCATCCACACCCATTTATAATTCTAATTAAGACTTTTAATTTCTTTTAATTAATATTTATTAATCAAAAGAATCAAATTATGATGACCAATTAAATTAATTAATATTTGAATTTATTTTAAACCAATTAAATTAATTTGCCACTTGTAAAGAAAAAAAATCTTGTTTCACATCCAAAACCAATCTTAATTTGAAAAAAAAAAAAGTTATGTTATAAGGCAAAAAACAAAATTTATTAAAAACCAAGTCACAATTGCAAGTAAAAAAAAAGTTAAAAATAAAATTTATTAATAAAATTATTCAATTTTAACTAAGGTTAAAATTATGTTAAGATTCTCTCAAAAAAAATTATGTTAGGATAATAAATATAAATTTAATTAGGTGTGGTAGGGTGTAAATTAGAATTTGATGATTATTCAAAAATTGATTAGGTGGCATCATTTTAATGGAATCCTAAAAACACCCATTTTTAGGATGATTCTAATAGAATTTAAACTCATCAAGATTACCTAGCTATATGTTAAATTAAGGCTATAGATGTTAATTGTATGGATTGAAGAAAATAATTGGATAATTCTTTTTGACCCTCAAATTTGTCCCTACAACTTGACCATTCTAATAATTAAGGAAATAAATTAAATTCAGGTTAGCCCCCTAATCATTAAGGTAAGAAATTAAATCCAGGTTTAGCCCATAGTTATAAATATAGAGAGTTTGAGGGTAAATCTCTTGATTTTAGGCTATTATTGAATAGAGTTTTAGAAATTATGGTGAGTTTTCTGATGACACGTTAGGAGGGACAAGTTGGAGGGTCATGTAGCAATACTCAAAATAATTTTAGTATATTTTGCTATCTTTAAAAAAAATGGGTTTACTCCAAAAAAAAAAAACAAAAATGGGTATAATCTTTTTTTTCCTTACCTTTATTGATACTAAAGAGAAAGAAACCAATAGAATATCTTTAAAATATATGCTAATCAATCTGTATTATTCCTTTATTGCACAAACATTGTTAGATTAGTCCTTTAACCCAAGGATTATGTAGCTTTCAATTTACTAGCTGGAGATCAAAATCAAGATCCGGGAAGCGGGCAAAGGGGCCAAAGCCTACCCGAATTCAATAGTTTCCCCTTTTCTTCTTCCTTTTTTTGGCTTCCCTTCAATTATAGGAAAAAAGGCAAAGTAGAATTGAGATATCGTATCTCTCAATCTTTTCCAATAGGAGTTCCTATTGAAAAGCCATTGCTTTAGATGGAATTAAAATTTTATTCAAATTCAAAACATAAAAACTTTTTTTTCTTTTAAACTTGATAAGGTGAGGTTAATATCTCTCGAATCGGGAGCCCTCTCATGTGCTTATGGGAAATTGAACTTGTTACAAACAATGATTCGTACAATAATTTGTTGGTAAACTTAACTTCATTAGCCAAGTAGTGGACATAAATTCAAAGAAGGCGAAACAAAAAGTGCCGCACTATCAAAAATGTGAAAAAAAATGTTAATTAATCATCCCAAGTTAATGGAATGTAAATCTGCAGTATCTCACTTAATGGAAGATTATGAACCCTCTTAGAAAAAAGCTTCACTCTCTCTTAAGATTGACATTTTCCCGTACATGTTTCAACTTTAAGTCTGCCTTCAATGTTGAGGACAATTTGTAGCTCACTTGATTGGTTTTATATGATTCTTGGCTTCTTGCAATAAAACACTGTCAAAAGAACCATAAACTCACAGAAAATTGGCTTTGCCCACTGACCAAGTAATAATGGAGTAAAACATATAGTATTGGCCGGTACAATTCATGTACTTCATTAATTTCAAGAGAGACCTACACGGTCCTATATGGACCAAAAACAAAAGGTCTTATCTCTGTGGTTAAATTGGAAATAATTATGCCTTGAATTTGCAAAAATATTATCCCAACATTATTTAACATCTAAGGTTAATTGTTCAAATAAAGGCTTAATCTTTGTAAAAAATGCTCGATTTAGGATCCAATATTTCATTTCGATCAAATCAAGATCCAACATTCCAATTTCGGCTCAAATAAGAGCTTGACATGTTTATTAACCATTGAGAAATTGACATGTGGCACTGGGAAATAGGTTCTATATATTTTCTGTCATGTCTTTATCTGAGTCGAAATTGAAACATTGTACCATGATTTGACCATATTGAAAAATTGGATCCTAAAGCACTTTTACCAATGTTAGACCCTTATTTAAACATTTAACCTTTTACTAATTAAGTTGGTTCTACATTTCTATTGCTACCTTTTGTGTTTTCGCATATATATGGCGTCGAAGTCTTTTACATTGCAAAAGAAATTTGGTTTGCTAGATAGGAGGGAAAGGTCAAGCAAGTTTTGTTCTTGGGATGATCAGGCCAAATATAGTTTGTACTACATGGGTTGGGCCAAACTTTGATGACTGACAAATTTGAATATTGCATTGGATTCTTGTTGTAGAATACAATGGAGAAACCAATAAATGATTGATTCAACAAGTGTGATCACCGATGAGAACACAAGTTCGATCTTATCAAAGTTATTTGTTGATGAGGTTTTAACATGTCATGCTCTCGGTCCAAAAGGGATTATACTGATTAGCTCGAATATCGTAGAGGAAAAGGTAAAAAGACACTAGTCTTGTAAAACCCTAGTCCGGCCGCCTTTAGCTTGCTCCAATGCTCTAACACAAGAAAACAGGATTTCTTGCTGGCATCAATGAAACATAATTTATAGTAAATATTGCAAGAAAATGGAGCAGAAACTATGAATGAAATAATGTGTGTTGATAAAGTATGACAACACAACACTTATTTAGAAACCTGAATAGTTGCTCAAAATAATCCCCAAGTGAAGCATATGAACAGAAAAGAGATGAGATGGAGGCTTAAAGCGCTTTTGACGGTTGTTGAAGCCAATTGCATCAATCCCAATTGGTTTAGATTAGCCCAGCTCCCCAACTCCCAAGTTTGGGTATCCAAAACAGGGAATTTTTTTTGCTCTTTCATGATTAAAAAGACATAAAGTGCATAAAAATAGTGAAATGGGACCCTTGTTGGTTTATCCTTAACCAACATGGGTGGAACTGCAAAAAATGCTTTAATAATAAAATGTGAATGAATGGCTGATAACTAAGATCACACTCTATTAAGGAAACATGAGTCATGAGTCATGACCGATCTACAATTCCACTTTCGAACAGCCCTTAACATGACAAGGAATTAAACAGCCCTTCTCTTCAATCTTCATTGTTTGCTTTGCTTTCTTCTTTTTTGATGTTTTGGGATTACATGCAAAAGTGTTAAAAGTTTGCCGACAAAGCATCCAACCAGCTTCTGCCAACTCTACACTTTAACGTTTGACAATTGACAGTGTGGCAACAGGTCACGTTCACATCAAGTTACAGCAGTTTTGCCTTTGAGTTCTTTTCAGTGGACACTTGAATCTTGTTCAACTGTTACAAATGGAGTTTTAATTGTTAAAATTGGATTTAGGACTAGATAAAAATTAAAAATGGCATTTTGAACTTAGTAGAGTAAGGTCCTTCTATGTTCAAGTCATGAAAAATTTCAATTGCAATAATCATTATAAATGAAAAGGAGTTTCTTATAAGTAAAATTTGATCAAATAATTTACAGAACTTATCATAGGTTTTACAAGCTAGTATATACAAAAATGAAAGCAAACTTCTTCAAGGTACAGAAATCACTGACAAATTTTTACAGTTTATAGGCATCAGATGTGAGATACTGAAGTTTCACACACGATACAGCTTTAAAACCTGCTCAATCTTGGCACGACAAACAGGGCAACCCCATTTTTTGGCTTTGATCTCATTCAAACAAGACATACATCCGGCAACATGGCCACAAGGGACGCAAGCAGCCTCCGATGGAGCGTCCAAACATATTGCACATGAAGAAGAACTTCCATCTTCTTTTGTTTGAGGCGCACTATCAGGTTGCTTTTCAACATTTGAGGAAGACAAATCAATAGAAGTGGAAGCAATCGATGGATATTGAATTCGGCCATCTTCTATAATCTCATCCATAGCTGGTGGAGCTGATGGGGCTGAATCTGAGGTTTGCACTGTCGTATGGGCAGCAGATACATTATTATTATCGATCTGGGTGCCCTCAGTAGAGTTGCTACCAGAGCCAGCTTCAGTCATTGTCCACTCACTGCTGGATGAACTAGCTTCATTGCCAGAGTGCAAATGAAAATTGGGCGTCTCTGCAACAGCCGTCTGGATAGAGGCATTGATTGCCATTGCTAATTCTAGATCCTCTGCATGTGGTGGTGCAGTTGCCTGAGCAGCCGGAGGCTCAGAAGTACTCAAGAAAGCAGGGCCTGTTGCCTACATATTTAATTAAACAGCAAATTTAGTGCAAAAATTAAATGGAAATGCACCATCACAGAAATATTGCAAACAAGATGTTTCATCAATTTTGAAGTCGGGGTTTGAATAACTACTCTAGGATTTTACTTATTAGTGCACATATTCTGAAACCCAACATTCCACTCCCCCACAAAAAGAGTGTACTACTTCTATACAGGGCAAATATCTCGTGCAAACAGACCCCAAAACATAAACTCCACAAGTATTCATTCCACCTTCACCACAGTACAGTAAATCCATTGCAGCAGCCAGCAATCTCTAGCAGGACATTTATAGTAGTATTACTCTGGGAAATTTAGAGATATAATTATTGTGGTAAAAGAAATTTCTGATTACAATAACTTACCCCTAGTTAGCTTCTATAAGTTTTGTATAGCTCTATAAACTAGGGTCAGAAATGAAACATTTGTATACAAAGGGTAAATAATACCTGTGAAATTCCTTTGCATGCATCACAAGACCGCTGAAGCTGCTGTCTGTCATTTTCATTGCCAGAAGCAAGTTTTATGCAAGTTTCTGGAAAGAAACCGGACCAGATTGATGTGAATCATAACATAGAAAACAGACATTTCTCATCCAAAAACTCAACAGACACTTACTAGTACCATTCAAGCAAAAAAGCAAACAACTAAATTTCACCTAATTAATGTCAGTAGTACTCATCAGGGGAAAAGGACCCAGTTATCTGACAAAGTCTACTAAAGTGGAGGCTGGAGAGTGGTGAGGCTGGGATTTCAAGTCTTAATGACTTCCAATATCAAGGAACTCTAATTGTATCATGTTTACATGCAATTTCATTCAATTTCAGTGTATTTTTATATAGTTGTAAATAGCTGGTAATTACCATGCTTATGCCTAGCTACACCAGGCTTACACCTCGCTTCTGGGGAGGTGTAAATACCTTGCCTCCGCCTGCTGCGTCTTGAGACTAAGCATAAAGACGAAATCAATCAAAAACATGGAGACTTTGAAACCAATCTGATTTCTAATTCCAAAATTTTGCCAGAAAAGATTAACATGATATATATTGGCAATAGTAATTACTGGTGGTGTTGTCAAGAATTGCCACTGACGGATCAGGCTGGTTAAGCTTTGGCTTCTCTAAATTAGCTTTCCACAATGCAATATCTGTACGTGGTTGGGCATCCTGATCATTGACCAATTACCAAAATAAGTTGTAGAAAATCATCCAAGGAGAAGAAAGATCTAACAATATAGTAATAGATAAGCAAAACATATAAAAATATAAACCAATGAAAAGCATATACAAGCTAGTTCACAATTAATCAAGGTAGATAGAAGCCAATCCCAGAGAGTATGCATATATATAATACCAAATCCTCCATATAAATATTGGTTTGTTCTTTCCAGAAAATTGATAGAAGATATCCCATTAATGGAGGATTAAATAACACATCAATACCACTGCAAGAAATTATCCTTTCAGGTTTGTGACCTACCATCATCTTTTCAGGTGTTGGAAGTGGCGGCGGCCCTTGAGGAGGTCGCTTCCGTCTCTTCCTTTTATAGCCAATGCCTCTTGCTTTAGCTTGAGAATAACGAACCTCGCTTAGGTAAAGTCTAACAGCTTGAGCCCCAAAAGGGTTTGCTTCAGGCTTCCCACCATGTTCCTCATAAGCTGCCCTAAGTCTTCCTATGAGAGCATCAAGGCTTCCCCAAGCTTGCTGGAGAGGGCAGGGGCAAGCCGCCGGAGGGTTTGGGTGCCCGAAGAAAGGGCAAAGTTGAGTGTGGACTTTAGTTTTTCCGAACTGGTCAAGGTGCCGGAGGAATTCCAGGACATGTGCTCCATTGCAGCCGGAGAGGGAGATAGGTGGATGGTGGTTGCGGAGGTATTGGCCAAAAGTGTTCCAATCACGGCGTTTCTGGCTCTCATAGCGGCTGAGAGTGGAGGAAGAGGAAGGGGAGGAGGCGGAGGAGTTGGCTGCCGAAGGGTTTGTGTTAGTGGTGGTGGCGGTGGGGGCCAAAGCAGTGGAAGGATGGGAATTTGAGGTCTCAAAATCCTGGAGAGAACCCATATGGAAGCTTAAAGGAAGCAGAAAACAAAACACTGTTTTTCAAGTTGATTTTCCCTTTTACCAAGGAATTCAAGGAAAGGGGAAGATGAACAGTGTTTGATAAAGGGATTTTAGGGATTAAAGGGGAAGTTGATTTTTTTTTTCGCGGCATTGCGCGGGAGATGAGATTTGTAACGGGGTTTAGGAACGAGTTTATTGGGAGTCTTTCGTCTCTTTCTTAAATCCACTCCAAAAACTCATTCCTAAACTTGTTCCTAAATCTGTTCCAAAATTTAAAAAAATAACAACGTATCTATTCAATGAACAATGGAATTTATGCTCGAGGCTTCGATCTAGATAATCTATCATCGAATTTTTAAGGTTATTTGAAAGATGTTGTGCAGATTGAGTAATTGAGCTCCATTATATAAATGACGGTCATCCTTTTCAAGGGCTAAATAATCAATTCAGGATATAAGGTTTGCCTGAAAACGCAATTCAGGATATAACGTTACAAAAATGCCAATTAAGGATATAACGTTATCAAATCCAGTCAAATAAGGATAATTTTGGACGGAACTCATTGTTTGTGAAGCACGCGCCGTTAAAAGTGCCACGTGGCATTTTAATTACTTTCAGAAATATTAAAATATTTTTTTTAAAAAATAAAATTTTAAAAGGAAAAAAGGTTTATTTGTATTATAAATTAGTATTTGGGTCTTCTTCTCCGGTTAACAGATTTTCTGCTCAGGTTGGTTTTTAATGTAACACCTTTCATCACCGGAAAAAGGAACCACCGTCGAGACCGCCATTAGCAACGATTCTTCGACAGCTGCAACATCCATGGACGTCGACCATTCTTTAGGCAATTAATTTCTTTCTAGATGTACTAATATATATCTCTAGGGAGAGGCAGGAAAACATCAATTAATCTGTCAAATTCATTGGAAAAGTAATATGTAAAACAACAAAGACTAGATAAGATAAAACACTAACCATGGTATCATCTTTAGGACGCATATTCTGTTGCATCATTGCACAAAAAAGTTGCAAAACTTCCTCATTTCGACCAGATTGAGCGCAACTTGCAATTAAGTTAGTCCAAGGAGTAATAAATCCCTTATCCGGAATTTCATCAAACAGCTTGTGTGCGGACGCCAAATCTTTAGGCCCTTTGGCATAAACTGAAAGAAGAC
>AWWV01012117.1:0-31490 GCA_001974805.1 Corchorus capsularis | reverse complement strand
ATATATATATATATTAAAACTGTAGACGTTGGAGAAAAGGAAGGTTATTAATTATTGAGACCTCCTCCTTCTGACAAGTGGCACATGTCCATGAATGCCATGTGTTATTTATTTATTTATTATTTTATTCAAATTAAATAATTAAATCAATTCATCTAATTATGAAAATTAAAGGTGATGTAATATTCCAATTTAGATCCAAAATTATCTCCCTAATTATTATGTTACACTAATTGCTAATCTCATTTTAGATCCAAAATTAATTCCCAAATTATAGTTTCATAGTAAATTACTATACATCTTTATCTTTGAATGTTTGAATTATAATTAACACCATCAATCAAGTAATTAGTAATTGATATTTTCCAATCAAATCGATGATTATTATGAATTTTGAATATTTACAATTTAAATTAATTTTACAGTTCTTACCAATTTTACCAAACATATCAACTATAAATATGAATCACTCCCTTTGCAGTTTTCAACTTTTATCTATTCTTTTTTTTCCTTTCAACTTTACATAGTGCATCCCATTATTTATTATTTTTCAAAAAAAAAAAAGGTTCCCATTGATATAAAACATATCTTTCTTTCTTATTTTTAACTTATTTTTAATATTTTATTTAATTTATGAAATGCCACTTGCTTATAAGTAACCACTAATCATTTCTTTTCAATTGGTGCAAAAGGTTGGAGCTACTGTAAAGGACTATGAAGAGGGGTTGCTCAATGTCAATGGGGAACGGTTGGTGGTGAAGCAATTGTTCCCGGAAGTTTGGATTCCACCTCGCCAAGGCCTGTTAAAGTTTAATTGTGATGTCGCATATAATATTAGTTTGGGGATGGCTTCGCTTGGTGTAGTGCTTCGCAATGATGGCGGTGAGATTGTCTTTGGCGTTGTTAGTAGTGTGGAGGGGGTGCTTAGTGCTCTACATGCCGAGTGTATGGCAATGATTTTTGGATTGAAAGTCGCTTTGGGAGTATGGCCACACAAGCTTGCTTGGAGACTGATTGCAAACAAGCCATCGAGGAATATTCGGAAGGGTAAGGACTCACTTTAGTTGGGTGCTCACTTGGTGTAAGATCTTTTAGCTCTTCACAGTTTGAATTTATCTTTTTCAATTTTGTTAAAAGGGAGGCAAATGTATTAGCTCATAGTATTGCTAAATCTGAGTGTATGGTGGGTGATAATAGGGTGTGAGTGGGTTATTTACCTTTTCATATTTATAATCCTTCTCCTTCATGAATGAAAGTATGGTCTCCATTTGACCTCAAAAGTATAGTTTTTTTCATTTCTTTCTCATTTTTAAGGTACATATGTAAAAGTCATAAATTAAGGCACACGATATTAGATTTGGAACTCAAATCTTTTATTTCCAAAATAGTAAGGCACACAGTATATATAAAGATTTTGTTTCAAAATTTATTTTATACCATGCATCAACTTTAATTAATTCTGATGAAAGTTAATGTTCAAATATTTAATCAAAATTACCTTATAGAATATGTTAGTTTTGTTTTACCTCCTACGTTACCATGTTATTAAATATGGTATATTAGTTTTAATTTAATTGTATCTAAACTATGGTATTATTAAATATGGTAATTCACCTTCCTTCAAAAAAAAAATGGTAATTCACCTAACAACATGCTATCTAACCTTTTCATGAAATATTGATTTTATTTCAAAATATTAAATTAATTAATGTTGATTGAATTTAATGGAAAATTAAAATAATTATAACCATTAAATATTGATTGACGGATTGTTATGATCATTACTCTCCCTTTATTATCAAATTACAATTCATATTAATATATCTTAAATTACTCTAACTCTTAGTGGCAATATTCAGCAAAAAAAAAAAAACAAACTAAATTAGTGAGAAACTTTCCTATTTAAATTTTGATTTAATTTACCATAAAGAAATTGGTAAACATAATTTTATGAAATTTGGTAAAAGACTAAAAGTAAAAGTAATGTTATAAACTTGGTAATATTTAATATTGATAAAATGTTACTAAAAATTTTTAAGAATGCAATCCTACTGAAATTTCTAAAGATGAGAAATTACTAAATTTATGTAAAATCATGTTACTTTCTTTTTGTTAAATTAGATCATAGTAATTTTGGTAACTTTCAATATTAATAAAAAGGTTACTAAAATCTTTAAGAATACATGGTTAGTAACATTTCTAAAGATGTTTATACCAAAAAAAAATTCTAAAGATGTGAGATTGTTAAATTTATTTAGGATACTTCTTTCGTCATGAAAGTAATATATTTAGGTCGTTAAGCGTATTCAATTAGATTTGTAATAAACTTACAAGGTTAACAAAAAGTTTAATAAGTTACTAAAATGCTTTATAAGGTTACTAAAACTATAAAATCTTAATATAATTACTAAATACTTATCAAGGTTTTTTAAAAAATTAATGAGGTCAGTAAAGTTACTAAAACTTAATTAGTAAGTTTACTAAAAAACTTTATAAGTCACTAAAAACATAATAAGGTCATTAAAAGAGGTTGATTAGATTACTAAAAGGCTTATAATTCTTGCTAAGATCTTGATAAGGCTAAAAAGATTTTTGTAAAGTTACAAAAAAGTTTAGCAAGATTACTAAAACGTTAATACAGTTAGTAAATAGTTTAGTAGACTTTCGAAATTAAATTACTTATAAGGTTACTAATTAATCTTAATCAGGTTACTGAAAAAACTTGATAAAATTGTCAAAAAATTTACTACAATAAAATGTAATTTATTTAGATCATAAGTGATAAAATCATTACTTATAACATCAGTCAATTACTACTAATTACTAATTCTTTGTATGATTTTTCCATTCCACATTGAAAATTATCACACCCTTCATAATTGTTTGCATTATGGCACGAAGAGAGTAATTTACATCCAAAACTTTGTAAAACTACAAGAGATTTCCCAACATGATTGTTTGAATTGTTTTTCATTCCCGGGCAACGACCGGGTTATAAACTAGTATATATTAAAACTGTAAACGTTGGAGAAAAGGAAGATTATTAATTATTGAGACCTTCTCCTTCTGACAAGTGGCATGTGTCCCTGAATGCCATGTGTCATTTATTTATTTAGTTATTATTTATTTAAATTAAATCAATTCATGTCATGTAATATTCCAATTTAGATCCAAAATTATCTCCCTAATTATTGTGTTACATCTAATTGCTCATCTCATTTTAGATCCAAAATTAATTCCCAAATTATAGTTTCATAGTAAATTACTACACATCTTTACCTTTTAATGTTTTAATATTTAAATTATAATTAACACCATCAATCAAGTAATTAGTAATTGATATTTTCCAAACAAATCAATGATTATTATGAATTATGAATATTTATAATTTAAATCAATTTTACAATTCTTACCAATTTTATTTACCAAACATATCAACTATAAATATGAAACACTCCCTTTACATTTTACAACTTTTATCTATTCTTATTTTTCTTTCAGCTTTACATAATATAGAAATCTTGACGCCATCAATATTTTGCTCCCCTTTTGATTATTTATTTCTTTGTATATTCTTTTTAGTGTTCTACCATTTTCTTTCTTTTTCTTGATTCACGAGTATATGCTAAATACTTTTATTATTTGTTGTACTTTGTTTTTAACATTTGTTATTTATTTTACTCCATCAAAATTGCTTGAATCAATCGATTGGGAAAGAAAAGGATTCAATATTGTGATGGTATATCCAAGAGCCTCTTATCAATTTCAATCATTATTCAACAAATAATAAGTTTTTAGAATAGGAAGAGATGTATTAGATTCGCCTAACGAGACAATTTTCAATGGCCATCAACGGAGGAGAGGGTGGTAGAGCGTAATGGTGGATTTCATTTTACAGTTCATGTTTATTCATTCCATGTAAATTAAAAAATGAGACATTTTTTGTTATGCTATACATTTTGGTATTTTAAGCTTTTAGGTTTTAGCTCATGCTCTATTCAAATGTCCAGGTTGTTTTTGTTTAAAAAACAACTTTTTTTTTAGTGAAATTCAAGCTTGGTTCTAAGGGGTCAGGCTCCCCTCCTTTTGTTCGTTAAAGAACAGTCTCAATTAACCAAAATTCTCCGTTAATGAGAAACTTTCTTTTATAAATTTTGATTTAATTTACCATAAAGAAATTGGTAAACATAATAATTTTATGAAATTTGGTAAAAGACTAAAAGTTTAAGTAATGTTATAAATTTGGTCATATTTAATATTGATAAAATGTTACTAAAATTTTTAAGAATGCAATGCTACTGAAATTTCTAAAGATGAGGAATTACTAAATTTATGTAAAATCATAAGTAACTTTAATAACATGTTACCTTTTTTTGTTAAATTAGATCACAATAATTTTGGTAACTTTCAATATCAATAAAAAGGTTACTAAAATTTTTAAGAATACATGATTAGTAAAATTTCTAAAAATGTGAGATTGTTAAATTTGTTTAGGGTACTTCTTTCCTCATAAAAGTAATTTATTACCTTTTTTTGTTAAATAATTCAATAAAATTTGTAATCTTCAATATTAATGAAACCTGAAATTTCTAAGAATTTAGTGTTTCTAAATTTTCTAAGAATGTGAAGTTACTAAATTTATGTAGAAATCGCAAAATTTTAGATAACATGTTACCTTTCCAAACCGAATCCATAAAAATCAATGAAATTTTTACATTAACTATGATTAATTAAATTAATAAAATGTTTCTAAGTTTAAAACTAAAAAGTTTAAGATATAATTAGTATAAAAAAGTTTAATAAGGTTATTAAAAACTTTATCAATTTACCTAAATTGAATCAAAATTAATTAATTAAGTAATATAATAAATTATATGTAATCAAATTAGTTATTTAAATCAATAATCAATATCAAAATTAAATCATTTCTTCAAAAAAATATCAAAATTAAATAAAATCTAATTAGTTTATGTCAATCAAATCAAATAAATTTATTATGTCAATTTCAATTAATTGATTGATCAATTAATAATTAATCAAATTAAAATCACACAAAATCAAATCAATTATAATTAATTTACATCATAAGTTAGTAATTTTTTGACTAATTAGTTTCCATAAATATAGGCAACATAAAATCATGATAATTATTATTTGCGTAATATAATATAAGTGAACTCAATAGTCAATTACAAATTAATCTTCATTAATTACTTTACATAAAATAAAGTGAATTAAATTGATTATAATTACAAATTTACCCTTATATTAGAAATTCGATGAATCTAACCACATCGGTCGTATTAATAGGTTCAAATAAATTAGTAGAGCCATTAATATGTCAAGGATAATCTTATAATGGCTAATTCAATTATATTATTTGCATCCCATTGACCTTTTCATTATGTTATTGCTTTAGCCGAACAGTAGGCAGTATTAACCCCTTATGTAAGCTATAAAATTTAAAGTTGAATCACTTTCTAAAAAATGTAGTAGATTTTACAACAATAACTTTTTGTATTGTTTTTCATTCCCGGGCAACGACCGGGTTTTAAACTAGTATATATTAAAATTGAGGAAGTTGGACAAAAGAAAATATAATAATTACTTTAGATTGATTGGGAAATATATTAATTACTCTTGATTGATTAATTAGTTGATTTGGATAATTTGATCAATTAAAATCAATTAGTTATAATTCTATTTAATTAATTGTTAAATGAAATTTTGATCAATTACAACCAATTAACATATTTAGCTATTAATTACTAATATAACCCTATACCTCACTCTAAAAATACTTTGTTTTTTATGTAAGTTCATCTTATTTTAGACGTCTTTTTACCTAGAAAAGCCTTTTGAGAGTTTCAATATATGCTTGACACAACTTTTGTATATTAAGTTGGAAGGTAATTTTTTTTTGTTTATCCTTGAATATAATCTTTAGATGAGTTTCTTTAATTTTTTTACTTTTCTAAATTTATTTTGTTTGATTTTTTGTTTAAAAAAAGCTTATTCAAACATTTTATATTGGTTGAATTAGTATGGCAAAATTTTTGTTTTTTTTAAGAAATTTTTTTATTTATTTAAGAACTTATAATGCTTATTGATTGTATCCAAAAAAAAATAATGTACAAAACACATTGTTGCCATAGAATACTTTGTTTTTTTTTCTTTGCAGAAATAGAATAGTTAATAAGTTGTATATTCATATTCTTTTTCTAAACAGCTTTTGAGTAATTCTTATTATTCACTCTTATGTTCTTAAACTAGGTACTAAAGATTTTTTTACTTTGTGAGTTTTAATTTTCTTCAAAAAAAATTATTTATTATTTATTGCCAAAATTATACATCTTTGTTCTTAAAAAAAATCCCTAAAAAGCTTTGCTATAATTCTGATTTTTTTGTACTTTATATATTATTCAATTATGTATTGTTATATGAACAAGTAATTCCAAATTTGTTATGTATTTTCAATGACCATGGATATATTTTGAGAGCGGAACTCATTTAAACAATTGTTGTTGTTTTAACTACTTTATATAAAGGGATTTTCATATATGATTTTCCATATGTTTAAAGTAACTAAATCAATTTTCTATCAATAATTATTCACTTTCCTTAAACAGTATAATGTTATTTCTTTTTTTTTTTGGTGAAAAGTATAATGTTATTTCTGAAACCTTAATTTTGGTAATCATATTCATTCGTTATCAATTTATTTTCCTTAAACAATATAATCTCATTTTGTAAAACCTTAATTTCGACAAGTAATCACAATTAATTTACATAGTTACTTACTAATTCTTTCAAACAATTAAGATGCTACATAAAATTTGTCAAAATTAAATTACTGTTAAATTTACTATTTTTAGGGAAATATTAAATTTACTACTTGATTATTATGTTCTATTCAAAATAGATCGATTTTCCAAAATGATTATTATGTGGTAATCAAAATTAATTTACGATGTCAATTAATTGATTGATTTATAATATTTCGCATCATACTTCTTCCATTACTTCTTCCATTCCACTTTGAATGTCCATTTTGTATTTGGCACAAAGTTTTAAGAAAAGTAATATTTATGGGTCGTTTTAGATTATTTGTCATTGGATTTGATATGAAGCAATATAGATCATATAAAAATTAGGTTTAAAGTGAAGTATGGGGTGGGAAAAACGTTTTTCGTTTTAGAAAAGTGAACATTTTTTGAAACATTCAAAACTAATAAGATGGACATTTAATATAGAATATGGTAAGATATATTTAATTACAAAAATATGGATGTGTCCATTGGAAAAATAGAAATTTGATAGATTTACCCATTGATAGTTTAAGTCAAATATATTTCAAAATAACTTTTCGAATTGATATTATCGAATATAGGAGTAGTTTTGATTATTTTTGCAGATTGATCATTATGTGCTAATTAAAACAATCTAAATTGATTTATTAGCAAATTGATTAATTGGTCAATCAATAGTTTATTTTTTTAGAATGCTCAATAACTAAATTACCAAAACTTAGTCAGAATTAATTAGTATAATAATAAACTATATATAAGCAGTCAAATTAGTCATTAAATCAGTAGTCAATATCAAAACTAAATCAAATCTAATTCGGAAAAAATCATATATTATTAGTTTACATTAATCAAATAAAATTAATTTATTATGTCAATTTCAACTAATTAATTAATTGATTTATCAAATAATAATTAATTTAATTAAACACATACAAAATCAAATCAATTTATAATTAATTTAAATCATAATCTACCAAATCAGTAATTACTTCACTAATCAATTATTAATTCATAGTAATCAATTTATTATAATTTGAAAATTAAAACCGTGTTTATAGACATTAATTGATAGTTGAGTTAATTTCTCATTGAGTTAATTACTAAATTAGTTTCTAATTAATTTTTAAAAGTAATGTTACTTGCCCCGCCTGACGTGATATTGAAAAAGTTATTATAAATCAAAGTTACTATTATTTATAAAACCATGTTCAATACTAAAACTAAGGATTTAGCTTATGCAAAAAAAAAAAAAAAAAAAAAAAAAAAAACAAATTAAGGATTTATCCTGTAAACTTAGGCAAACCTTGAATTAAATTTTTATCTTAATTATTAAGCGGGATAACATGTGGTAAAACCAGGCGGAGTAAAAAGTATTAGCCTCTCCTTATAAAAATGTAGTATACTATTATTTTAAAATTTTAAAAAATATATGTACTATGTCAAATATTTTGAATGATCAATTTTTTTCTTCAAAAAAAATTTAAAAGTTTTAACTTTAATTAATAAACGTTAATTAAGTAATCAGCAATTAATACTCCATTTATCCCTATATAGTTCTCCCAATTAAGCAAATCAATTAAGCACCAATTACACCTACCAGTAAAATTATTCTAATGATACATAATTTATGTATAAATGCTAATGACATCACCAACTTAAAAAAAAAAAAAAGCTTCATAAGGTTTTTAAATATAGCTTAATAATAAGGTCTCTATTTTGATAAGATTGATAAGATTACTAAAAAACTTAGTAAAGGTTTATGAAAAAATTTCATGATTATTAACAAACTTATAAGGTTACTAAAAATATTTACGAGGTTATTGAAAAGCTAATAAGATTAGAAAAAACTTTCATTATGTAAATAATAAGTACTAAATTAATTAAATTTTATATACATAAATTCTTTATTAAAATAATAAGTATATCTAAATGTAGTAGGATCATAATATGCTCTACAGATCTGAAAGGATTTTGTTTGCTTCAAAGAGAAATGAAAAAGGTTAAAAGGATTTGGTTTATTTATCCAAAAAAAAAAGGATTTGGTTTCTTCTATTTTGGAGGAGATGAATAAATATTCCAAACATTTTATTTTATATGGACATGTCCTTTAATTCCAATAATTTTTATATTGCCAAATTTGATTATATATTATGTTGTTTTAATGTAATATTTTAAAATTTCAACAAGAGCAATGAATTTTTTAATATTTTTGAGGAATTTCACTCTAAATTCAAAATAATATTTTTAATTGTTTTTATTCCCGGGCAAAGACCGGATTATAAGCTAGTTTAAAGTAAAGTAGAAGGCAATGTTGACAAATAAATAAACCAAGATGCAATGCACTATTATACGATTAACATGTTCCCCCCAACATGAGTGTTCAGATATTGAACAGCCTTTGGATTAGAAGCGTAGAATAAAGTTAAGAATATTAAAGAACAATAAATGTCAAATATCTCCAAGAACAAGAAAACGACTAATTATGTCATGTCATATCATCATACCAAGAAAAAAAAACCGAATTATTTAATTACATCTAATGTTTGACATTAAACCCATAATAACTTTAAGGGTAATTATTTGATACACCGAGTGTAAATTTTGGACTCCACAAGCGGATTGTGGAGTTGACACATATTCGTTTTTTAAATTAGTTTTAGCTTTCACGTGTGTTGCACGTGGCCCAACGTGTTTAAATGAAAAATTCATATGAAATTATGATAACCTCTCTATTAAATAATGATAATTACACTATTTTTTATAATTTCATTTTGAAATTTTGATAACCTTCCTATGAAATTTTAATAATGATACTATGGAATTTCGAGAACCTTTTTATAAAATTTTTTTAACGTTCTTATGAAATTTTGTTAACCTCCCAAGGAATTTTGAAGACCTCAATATGAAATTTTGATAACTTACCAATAAAATTTTGATAACAAACACTATGAGATGTTGACAACCTCCATATGATACATTGATAATCACGTTATGAAAATTTAAAAACCTCCATATGAATTGTTAGTAATCACATTCTGAAATTTTGATAACTTGCTATGAAATTTTGATAAATATTCCTATAAAATTTTGATATAAACCTTCCTATAAAATTTTGATAACTTTCTTATGAAATCTTGAAAAACTACAAATTTTAATAACCTTCTTATGATTTTTTGATAACCTCATTATGAAATTTTGTTAATCTTCCTATGAAATTTTGATCTACATACTATGAAATTTTGATAAGTCTATTATGAAATTTTGAAAACTAAACTATGAAATTTTGATATCCTCCCTGAAATTTTGATTACTCCATAATAAAAGTTTAATAACCTTCCTAATTTGGTGACCATACTATGAAATTTTGATAACCTCCCTAGAAATACCACTATGAAATTTTTGTAATCACATTTTGAAAATTTGATAACCTCTTTATTAAATTTTGATAACCTCTTTATAAAATTTTGTTGACCCCTCTATGAAATTCTGATAATCACATTATGCAATTTTGATAACCTCGATTTGAAATTTTGATAACAACACTATGAAATTTTGATAATCTTCCTATAAATTTTGATAATCTAATCTCTATGAAATTTCGATAATCACTCTATGATATTTGATAACCTTCTATCAAATTTTGGTACTCCTTATGAAATTGAGACTTTTATAACCTTCATATGAAATTGGAAACAAAGACAAAAGACAAAATTAAATAGGACGTTGGAAACACAAAGCCAAATTGACTTTCTTATAATTTAATATATACGTATTATATAATCTAAAAATTAATAATGGAATAATTTATGATTAAAAAATAATGGAATAATTAAAATATTATTTAGTAATGATAATTTAGAAATATGTTTTAAAAAAAGGGTACAATTGGAAATATATTTTAAAAATAAGGGTACAATCGGAAAACATAAAGTTTCCCCTTATTCGTACTTTAATATAAATGAAAATTAAAATCTTAAGTATACTACTAATTTTATCCTAAAGAAGCCTATTATTATAGCTGACAAAATTTCACTCGAGTACGGGTATCCGACTCGACCGCCTAATTCCAAACCTTATCCAACCCGATTCGATAAAAAAATCCGCTCAATCTGAAACCGAAATGACCCGACTTCAAATCCTTAATGAACCGAACCTGAATCTACCCGAATCCAATCGACTTGAGAGATTAATCTAAAATTACCCGAATCAGGATTAATTATATTTAAACAATGCGAATCCGAAAAGAATTGAACCTGAAAATCGAAGGCTCAAACCTGAAATTATCTGAACCAATTGACCCGAAATAGAAAAATACCCGGACCAAAATTGATCCAAACCCAAATGACCTGACATTTGAGCGACCCGAATGCAAACCAACCTAAAACCGAAAATTAATCGAACCCTTATAACCGAAAATTTCATTAACTCGAAACTAACCTAACCAAGATAACCGAAGGCAAATCCAACCCGACCAGACCATTAGTATATACATTGGATTTACTATCAAAGTAACAAAAGAAATCATTCTACACAAAGAAAATTATTAACAAAGTAAAATAGCAAATTTAAACCCACATAAGTGTTACATTTATCTAGCAAAAAATTAATTATAAATAAATCCAATAAAATAATTACACATCAAGAAATAATAAATTTTAATCATAATACATTAAACTATCAAACAGAAATATATCAATCACAATAACCTTTTAAATTAAAATGGTAAAAAAAAAAAAATTATAAAATATTGAATTTAATTAAATGAAAATAGAGTTTTTAGTAAAAATAAAAACTGTATAATTAAAAAATTTTTAAATATATCCTAAACAAAAAAATTAATTATAAATCAAATAAAATAATTACACATCAGGGAAATAATAATTTTTAATCATAATACATTAAACTATCAAATAGAAACATATCAATCACAATAACCTTTTAAATTAAAATGGTAAAAATAAAATAATTATAAAATATTAAATTTAATTAAATGAAAATAGAGTTTTTAGTAAAATAAAACTATATATTAAAAATTTTAAATATATCCAATTTTTATTGAAAAATAGTAATGTAAAAATAAAGAAATTATAAAGATATTAGATTTAATAATTGAATAAAAATAGAGTTTTTAGTAGAATAAAACTACAATAGTTTAAGTAAGGGCATTTAAGTAATATATTAAAAAAGTAAAGATATAATAATCGATTAAAAAATTTTACGAAACTCGTACTTTTATATATAGTATAGATTAATTAAGTTTTAAATATTTCAAACTAGTCCCTAGAATACACATGTCACCCTTCAGGATCCGCTTTTGTAGTCTGCTAAACTCCACGGATATTGTATAATTTGCCTAACTTTTAATTTACTGGAAATGAAAACAACCTAAAGCTTTCTACAAGGCTTTTTGGTAAAAGATGAACATGAAAAATATTTAAATGCAAGTGTTATGAATTCATTGAAGCCGAGTAAACTGTATATATATCTTTCTGTCAAAGAGCCAATCAAATATCAATCCTTTTTGTACAATAAAACTAGATTCTTGATTCTTCAAGTCTCGTTCACCGGATGGGAATCTATTTTCCACCCTTACCGTATGTATCCTTTAGTGTGACTGTACGATTGAAGACGAGTTTTTCAGCAGTTGAGTCCTTGTCAACAGTAAAATAGCCTGAAATTGCAAATCCATAACAAATTACACACTATAATGAATCATAAACTTAACCAAATGCAAACTTTTTAACCAGTAGGAAAATAAGATTTATTCTGGCCTGATGTAATAAGAATGCCAATATGTAATATCAGGGTTAAGCACTTATTAAATATCACATTCATTATAAGCCATTTTGACTCTGTCAATTATTAGGATTTGTCTATCCCAAACTAAGATGATGCCCATTATTATACTGCACACACCAATACTATATTGATTTCAAGTCATTAATAAATCCAGAATGCAGAACCACAAAAGGTTTGCAAAACCTACCTAGCCTTTCAAACTGAAAGGTATTCCCAACAGCAGCATTCCGAAGAGCTGGCACTGCATATGCTCCAGGTATCACCACTTTGGAATCCGGGTTCAAATCAGCGAGCCAATTATCTAGTTCAGCAGGATTCTGAAAAATTAAATTAACTCATAAGAATTCACAATACATTCTCGCAGGGAAATGAAAATAACAGATTCTGAAGTACACAGCTGCAAACCTCAGAATTAAAGAGCTTCTCAAACAATCGGACTTCCACCTTCAATGGATCAGCCCCTGGGGAAGTTTCAGCAACCCAGTGTAGAACCCCCTGTGAAAATTTTTGAAAGGTTGGGGAACGAATGCGGACCAGGGAAGTATATAAACTTGATAACAGTTAAAATATATGAACCAGTAAATTCCCATGAGACTTCAGTAAATAGATAAACAAGTAAAAACCTTTGGCTTGCTTTTCTTAAAAGGATCATATTCAGCTCGAATCTCAAGCACAGTCTCGTTATCATCTGCCAATATTACGTCTGTGCACTTTATGGGGAATGCATATCTGCACAAACATGTACAGCCTATTGAACCAAAACCCACTAAAGGAGAAATTACAGCTTTTATCTCTATGTGTGACTATACAGCATACCTTAGCAGGACCGACTTGCCAGGAGCCAACCCATAGTAATCTTTAGAATCTTTCATCCTGAAATCTGAGCGCTCGATATATACAACATTTGAAAAAGGTACCTAAAGTCAGAAGTAAAATGGTTCAGATCACAAACTAGAATATCAAACAATTTGGGGAGCGAAGTACAATCATTATGAATTTCTTTAGTATTCGAGATGAAAATTTAATGAGCAGACAATGCTAAAACCATCCAACATCATTAAAACAATCTACAGATGTTAAAACTCTTAGTATCCTCACCTTGTAGAAGGCAGATTTATCATCGTCTTGAGCATCAGGCCATTTCTTAGCATCAAGATCCATGACAGAGCCAGCTTCAAGGTTGGTTATGACTACCTGAGAACACAAAGATAATGAGGGGGATGCTAGAAGGAAGGTTTTTAAATGAAAAATTCAGACTAGATAATGACCTTAAGCGGATGCAGCACGACCAATACACGAGGGGCATTCTTGTTTAATTCTTCTCTTATGTGATACTCAAGGCGATCCAAACAAATCATACTACAATCACTGTGGCACAAGATATTAAAATGTTATCAAAGCTCAAAAAATATGAAAACCAGGTTTCTATAATGCATGTATATGTCATATTACACCATAATATACATATAACAAGTTCATGAGAATATGCAATTTCAACCTTCTAGTGATTCCAATTCCACGAACAAAAGCATTTATTGCAGTGGAAGTGACACCCCTACGCCGTAAACCAGCTAATGTCATGAGACGAGGATCATCCCAACCATCAACGTATTTGTTTGTCACGATGTAATTTAACTGCAATACACATCATACATGAATAATAGGATTAATAAAATAATAATCAAAAGAATGAAATACACCAAACCTTTCCATACAAAAAAATCCATTTGGTTTCACCTTCCGCTTAGACATCACAGTGTTTGTTACATTCAGTCGTGAGTATTCCCATACATATGGCTGGTATAGGCCCAGCACATGTAACAGCCAGTAGTATGAAGCACGCCTAGTCTCAAATTCAAGGGTGCACAACTACACAAAACAAAACCAAGAAAAAGAAATTGTTTAAGAATGAAACAGAACTTTACATGATTAACTGAATACAAAGTACAAAGAACTCAATACATTATTTCTCATAAATAGCAGTTAGGAAACATAGATCTTGCATGCGCTAATGATATAGAATTGAGTAATCCAAAATCAAAACACTACAAAACTATTTGATTCCCAACCAATTCTCAGATATCCAAATACTCCAATATCCAGAAAAATATAAGCAATTCATAAAGCAAAACTTGCACAAACTAAAACAACCCAGTTATTTATAACTAAAACCCACACCCTAGTAAAACAAAAAATAACAAATATACCCTGAAGCCCCGAAACTTAGAAAATAAGTAAAATAGTATTAATCATAAAACAACCTCACATAACCTAAAATAGCCTGAACATATGTTTATATTACAATAAAACTCGTAAATTATAGAATAAAGTCATAAAAAAAGTTAATCTGTCAACTGGCATGCACATTCTCATCCCCCGTCATGATGGCATACATTTGAATTCTATGTTAGTAATTTAAATAAAAGAACAACCTGAATATCTTACATATGCAACATTAGGTCCATGATGCAACAAACTATCCTAAAGAGTTGAACAGAAAAAATGACTAGGACAAGCTGCTCGGCTATTGTGACCAAAATACTTAAATTTCTCATGAACCTCAATGACACACAGAACAGGTGGCTTGAAAAAGAAGTTCCAGGAATTCAAGAGGACAGCGCCTCAAATATTTCTAACATCCAACCATGAAGCCATAGGCCAGAAAAAATTCTTGCTGCATGTAAATATCAATAGACAGGCCAGACAAACTGAGATTTTTAAAATGATTTATTAAAGGCCAAAGTGACTCATGAGTTAGCTTCAATCTAACTACTCTGTTTCTAGTCCACTAAAAAGCAGTACGATAAACATCTATCTTCCTATGGAAGAATGCAGCAAATAGACTAATGGAAAATCAGAAAAAAGCAACGTGCAACTTTTATTACTATAAAACTTCCAGAATTCTTTACTACTACATTTAAGAAAGCACCCTTAAATTCAGGTATGTTGCCAGTAAGCAAAATTTACAGTTGAGAAAAGTCTTCCCTGCTCTCCAAAATTTCTTTAAGAAATCGATGCTAAGGTGGTCTGTTTTAAAACTGGATAAACCCTAAACCTCCATCTAATGAAAGTTAATAATTAAATAACAAACATGTGATTATTGCACACACCAGTGAATGGATTCTGATCAAGCTTGGTATATAGCATCATAATCTTTAAATTGAACACTATTTATATATATAGAGTATCATCTGATAGGTATCATGTACTAATAAACTTCAATACATAAACAATCTATTCTTTCAAACATGACATCCAAGGTGAAACTCGTGGCACATCAATAGCTTGGTTGGAAATATTATGTTCCTTTGGATACCAGAGGCTAAGATCAGGACTTATCAATAACATGGTTCTTTTTGGATTAAAGGAGAGGGTCATTGGCAGATAATAGGTCATTGTTTATATAATACTAATTTGTTAATTTAGCTGTGTTCTGGTTTCAAGGTATTTTGTTCTGGTTCTTCTGGAAACATGGTTTTGAAAACTGGACCGCAAACCGGCCAGTCATGCGGTCTTTTAGGAATATTAATCTGCGATCAAACTCGTAAAAACCTGGTTTTTGATTTTTTTTTAAATATTTTTTTAATTTTAACGAATATAAAATTAAAATTAAAACTAAATAAAAGACCTTAAACTACTGAATATATTTTTTATTTTTAACTAATACAAAAACAGAACTTAGGTTATTGAATTTTTACATAACCAGAGCCCACTGACCGGTTTGATTTATGAAAACCATACTGGAAAAGGCCCTAGAGCTGGACCCTGGAGTGGCCAAATTATACCAGTGTTTAGATGCTCTTAGCTGCTTTGCATAAGTTAACTTATATCTTAGTCCCATAGCATATAAAATAGTTTATATCTTATTTATACCCCCAGCCCAGTCCTAAGCTAAACTACCCCAATGAATCCTATAATTCTACCTCTAAACTATAAATGCCCTTAGAAGATGAGAGCGATGATGAACAAAAGGAAAATTGTTCAAAATCCTCCTTGAAAGTTGCAAGAAGTAAAAAGGATAGGTAAAGAAGAAATAACGTACTGAATGGGTGATATTCTCAAGAGAGTCCACAATGCAGTGAGCATAATCATAGCTTGGATAAATGCACCATTTATCCCCTGCATGAGGGTGAGGAGTAAACTGTAGAAAGAAAGCAAGATAGAGTATGTAAACAATAATGGCACAAGGAGGCAGACTAATTAAGCAATCAATTTTACATGGGATACACACTTGCCTTAATACGATAAGCAATGAGGTCATACATATTAAAATTATCACTCTGCATATCTTGCTTCATCCTGAGTGTTGCTTTGCCCTCTTCAATTAGACCTCTCTTCATGTCATCAAATAGCTTTAATGACTCTGAAATTGGTCTATCTCTCCATGGGCTATTCATCTTCTTTTCCCTATACTCCTTTATCTCTTCAGGGGTCTAGCACCAAGTAAACAAATGCTGATTAGCACAATAAAGCATTGCCATGAATGAAAAAAATTAAGTTCCAAACTAAAAGAAATCAGCCGTTTGCATTAGATCTAGGTTATGCATATTATGATGCATTAAAACCTGATGATCAACATATGCATGACCCCTTCGAATCAGCTCCACAGCTAAGTCATACAATTCTTGGAAATAATCGCTGGTGTAAGTTATCTGGGGGAAAAAATCCATTAGACATTAACCATGAAAACTTTTTATAGAAAGTTTCCCTCACAATGCTGAGCAAAACTATACCTTAAATGGCTCCCAGCCCATCCACTGGACAATTTCTTCAATGTGATTGATATATTCTTTCTTTTCAGCCTCAGGGTTTGTGTCGTCATATCTAAAAACAAAAGAATAGAAACAGATGCAGATAGAAACATCAGTAACACATTTAAGTTTACAAACACATTCAAAAAATACGAAGGAGTTCCATCAAATATTGAGTTACATAAAACAAAGAAACAATTTATTGTAAGACTTAAGATGATAGCACAAACAAGCAATTCTCACCTCAGGTAGCACCATCCACCCCTCTCTTTTGCAAGGCCAAAGTCAACAAACATTGCCTGAGAAATAATTTTGCAGCATTCGGAACAACCAGCGTTACTAAAGCGCATATCAATACAAAGCTTGTGACTTTTTTTTCAATGGATTATCAATAAAGCTTACTTTTGCATGTCCAATGTGCAGATATCCATTTGGTTCAGGAGGGAAGCGGGTAAAAACTCTTCCCCCCGTCACCTTTAAGTGCTTGTCAAGCATTTCCCTCGTATTGCAACATCGTAGCACAGAGCCATTGCTGAAAAATACTTCTGTGTGCACCTAACATCCAAAAGAGAGCTACCATTGATTGGACAGTCCAAGTGATTTCCAATGAAAGGACAATGTATAAATCTATTTACTCTTTCCATGGAAGCTATACGATATCTGAAAAGAAAAAATTTTAAAAATAGCATTGCTCTAGTGATTGAGTGATGCAATTAACCATGGATGTGACTCCTAATGAACCCTGGGTTGAGGCTTAAGTATTTTTCCAATCCACCTTACATGTCTACAATGAACCTAGGTGTCAAGCATAGCAACCTCCTCTCTTTAATCTTACTAATTTTCCATAGTTTGTCAGACTGCATGTCAGAAAATCTCTTCTGTTTTATATCTACAACATCTCTTCCCTATATTTTTTTTATTTTCCATTTTTAATGACCATCATCACACCAATAACATGAGCAGCAAAATTGTAGAAAATCAGAAGTGATGGGAAAAAAACTATTATAGCAAGAACAACACAGACGAATACTGCCATTCCTAAACCTGAGAAATTCCACAATACTAGCTTCATTTACCTTAATATTGTCTTCTGGGGCAGGAAAGATTAAAAATGGATTAAGTTCTTCTTCAGATGGCGGTGCAGGAGTAACCTCAGCAACTTTATTCTAGACCAGTACAATTAACGTAAAGGTAAGATAAATTTATTACCACAGAACGCATCAAGACATGAATGTAAAATATGAAAAATATGTATTCAAACTCACCTCAACTTTAGCAGGTTTCTCTTTCTTTTCCCTCTTTTTGGAAGGCTTTTCATCATCTGCTGCTGTCCTCTCACCAAGTAATTCATACATTTTTGCATCTACAAGTTGCTATTAGAGATAAACAGAGCAGAATGAGATACTGTTTTATATTACTAATAGGCTATTCAAGACTGTTGTAGAAATTATGGAAAATTACCTTAGCAATCTTTGCATCTCCCCATCGATGCTTCTTCATGACACTCCCCAACAATTCACCAACTAAAGATGATGGTAACATGAAATTAGAAAAACATACTACAAAGCATGTCATGAGAGGGAGGGAATGCACAAAAGTGACACTCAAACAACACATAACAGTACATAATCACTAGAAAGCTGAAAGAATAATAAATGAAGTAAAAACAGGTTGATTATGCTATAAGCTCCTATGTTCCCATCTGTGAGTGTGCATGTGTATAGTGAGTCTATGTCATTATGTTTCTCTTAGTTGGTATGTTAACAAGTGAGTCTCCTATCTCGTGTGTGTATTAGAGAGAGATGACAAACCACTAGTTCGGTACCGCCGCTCCAGAATTTCAGCCTTTTTTTCTTCAAAGATTTCATTGACAGTCTGTGTAATTTCCTCGACAGACACTTCAACTCCTGTTCAAAAGTACAATGAAGTAATAAAGATCAATAATATGAAAATAAAAGAAAACCAGATTAAAGAAAAGTCAAGCTATAACAAAATTCTTATCTCGGTTGAAAGAAACACAAATAGAAAAAGCAAGGAAACAAAGCCAGAGCATCCAAAATTAACAACCGAAAGCATGAAGACTCTTATCACATACCAACACCACAGGCTTCTTCAAATTCACTCTGCTTAAAATTATCCGATGCAACATCTGAGAGAAACGAAAATGCAGCTTCTACCTGTGCTGGACTCTTAATCTGAAGAAAAGCAACCACTTTGAAATTTTTAATAAGACCATAGGAATGCAACTAATTTCTTCCTCTATTTTATGCCAATCACTATTAAGGAAAAAAAAAGCAGATTAGATTCCAAACCTTGGAAGAGACCACATACTGAAGCAATTTTGGACGATGTACAATCGCATTTGCCGGGTATTTCGTGGCAACCTATGTAATTATGATATATATATTCAGCAAAACTCATCTCAAATTGTCCTTTTTTTCTGATTATTTCAACTTAAACACAGAGCGAAAAAAAAAAAAAAAGTCTACCGTGTACAGAAGATTTCCAATTGTACGGTCGCATCCATCAGTCAAAGCAGCCTGAGAAAAAGCTCCATAAAATGAATCTTAATTTCAGTAGAAAAAAATCAAAAAATTAAACTGAAAAAGAGTAGAATGTTGAAGCGAACCTCGTGAATGACGGCAGTGAGATTAGCCGTAACCTTATTATTAGCTATGGTGTTCCGAGCAGTTCGTTCATCTAAACCAATCTTCAAAAAGAGGTCTAAGGTTTTATCAGAGGTTTCGTCTTTGACAACCATTTTCGGCCAAGGTTTTTTCCTGAAATTTGGAAATGTAAGAAAGGAGACTGTGGGTGTGGCTTAAGATATGTAAGAATAGGTTAAGCTGTAATTATAAAACCCTAATAACGAGACAACGGATGAATAAGAAAAAGGAATCCAGGGGTGCGTACGTTTTTGGCGTGAAACAACGGGTGAGATTCTGTGGAAACTTTTGGTCCGCACTTAGAAATTGATAGTTAGATTCTTCGATATTTTTATACTAGACTAGATTTTTATTTTGTGGAATCTTTTCATTTATTACTAGATCTCCCGACCCGCGCTTCGCGGTGGGGTTTTTTCTTTTTGAAGTTTGTTATATGTTATGTTTGAATTTTCTATTATTGTGATGTTTTTATCTTTGTTTGAGTTTTTAATTAAATTTGTAGTCTTGTTGTTTGCAATGTATACATTAATATTTGTTAATTGAAAAAATGTTATAGTTGTTCAAATTCTTCATCCCTGTTTTTCTCAAATTGTATTGATATTTGATTTTTCTAGGTGACGGATAATATGAATTATGTAAACATCGAATTGTAATTTTTCATCCTTGCAAAAGAAAGCTAATTGAAAAAAGAAAGTTTAAGGTGACATTGTATTGGAATGAGTTGCATAGGTTGTTCAAATTCTTCATTCCTGTTTTTCCCAAATTCTTGCAACTGTCAATGTCCTTCACTTATTGAAATTTGGTTTTTCTAATTGACAGATAATATGAATTATGTAAACATGGAATTGTAATTTCTCATCCTTCTAAAAGAATGAAAACCATATGGTTCTTTAAGATGATGAAATGAAATTGAAGTTGTAGGGATGAAGAATTTGAACAGGGATGGTGTTTGTGCAGGCATTTCTACCATTAAAGGTGGTACACATTTTTGGCTATGCAAGGACAAAATTTAAGATGATGAAATGAAAAATTGCATTCGTGGTTCGAGTTGTAATACTCACTAAAACGAAAAGAAGGGTGTTAAAATGATGAATTAATCATTCATATTGCGAATGAATGGTAGGAAAGAAAGTACTTCATTAACAAAGAATTTTGTGGTAAATATTAACAAAGAATGAAAGTATAGTTTCTGTTATTATTCCTTCATCTTCATGTGTTTCTTATTCTTTCTTTAGTTCCTGTTCATACATTCAACCTTTATTGTTTTATAATTTTTAAGTTTTATTTTTTATTACAGTAGAGTTGAATAAGAAATTATTAATTTCTAATATAAAGGTAATATATAAACTGAAGTGAAAGCAAAGTTACTTTGTGAGTTATGTTTGAATTTATGCATTTAACCTTTATTGATTTATAATTGAAGTACAGTTCAATTTCTAACGATTAATTTTTAGTGTAAAGCAAATATATAAAAACTGAATTGAAAGCAAATCTGCAGTTTTGAAATTCCATTAATATAGTAGAAGACAATAACATATTTTACATTTGTCTTCTTTTGCTGAAATATTCCATGAATATGATCGAAGACAACAACATATTTTACATCTGCCTTCTTTTCATACAGGAAAACAAAAAGTTATAAATTGAAATGCAACCATATTTACAGTGCTGCATAAAAGAAGACTATAATATATCTTACATCTGTCTTCTTTTTCGGACATTCAAACCAAACGATATTATATTCTTCATAATATAAACTTATTTACAAATACTTCAAGTTTTCTTTTCTGGTTGGATCTATCATTCTGGTGGCTGATTTGGAGCAGTTATGAATTCCACCGGACCTTCAATGTCTTCAAATCTGTTTTGAATTTGTGTTTTGAACATTCTATTACTTTTATTTTTGAAATGAAGTAAATTTCACTCAAATTATCAAAATTACTTACATTGCTTGTACCATTGCTGTCTCATTGAGTTCTAAGTTGACAAATATCTTTGTAGCACAGCAAGAAGTTAGATAAGGATCATGTTCTCCAGGTTTTGTCAACATTCCTGCAAAGATTAACACTGGCCTTGGTATCATTTGAAAGAGGGTCTCAACATCAATCTGCTGCAATGCATCATCCCACAGTCTCACTGTTATTTCCCTGTTGCTGTTTATTTTCGAAGTTAAAAATGTGTTCAGAAGAAATTTGGAATTCATCAGAAAATTCGAATTTTGGAGTTGAAATTCTTACTGGAGAGAAAATACTGTCATGTCCCTTCTCCTCGCCATCCGATTTGTTCCTGGTATTTCATCGATTATCTCCTCATGGATTTAAATAACCATACCAATCATATCTGTTAAAAATATTGAATTGAGTCTGTAGTTATAATTGTAAATGTAAAGTTTGCTTTGTATATTTATCTTACTCTTGTTTTTTTTTTCAATTTGAGTTTTACCTGCTAAAAAACGATTTCTGTTTGCCATCTGTGGAAGATGATGCTCACAGTTGAAGTCGAAAGAGTGTCTAGGATAAGGGCCCAAGTAATCATCAATTGGGATTACGTGGGATCTCCTTGTCAGCCATATAATTTGAGATGAACGAACTGCAATCAGGTTGATATTTGGCCTGGAAACTCTGAAAGCTGATAGAAGATAGAGAGCTCCTTCAATCAGTAAAGCTCTGTAGTGTTCAATGCCTCTCTGCCCAATTTGAACATGAATTGATTGTTCCTGTTAGAAAAAGAGTGAAGGAAGTATTAATTTAAATGATATTTTATGTTTATGAAATTTAAAGTTTTGTTGGAATTGTGTAATGTTAGTATCTATTTTTTCAACTTTACCTGATTGTTAGTTGCTAGAAAAGCTAGTCCTATTACTCTTTGGCTGGTTGGAACTATGCAATCCCAGATTCTTGTTATTCTAACTCTGATGATTTGGTTCAATCCTGGTGGAGCCAATTGGGAAATTGAAGTTGCAGCCATTGTTTTGAAGAAATAAAAAATTTTAAACACGAAGGAAATTTTTTTTGCTATTAGAAGGTTTTTTTTTAAAAAAAACTTAGCTCTCACTGAATGTTTAGTTTGCTAAGAGAACCGAATTTATAGTTGCTGAAATTGAGTTTATTTAGTTTAATATGACATTCTGAATTCCAAAGTTCTCATCTTGGTTCAGTGCATCTTTTCTATATTAAGTTGGATTGCATTGTAAAACTAAAAGTTGCTATTAATTCGTACTTGAATTTATAATTTTTATTGAAATCATCAAAATTTTATCTTCGATTCTTAACATGATTATCGTTTTGAAATCATCAAGAGATAATAATCGTTTTAATTTTGTTGAAAACTTTAAAATAATTTCCAGTTATTCTTTTTTATACATTCCACATTTAAATGGATTTCAACTCTTCTAGAATTTGATCCTATCTTTTTGGCAATTAACTTAATGGAATACTAATCTCTCAATAATTAGCAAACAGAGTCATGCTTATTGATGAAGAGATAATAATCGTTTTAATTTTGTTGAAAACTTTAAAAATGGACTTTTTTATACATTCCACGTTTAAATGGACTTCAACTTTTCTAGAATTTGATCTTGTTTTTTTGGCAATTAACTTAGTGGAATTCTAATCTCTCAATAATTAGCAAACAGAGTCATGGTTATTGAAAGTTTTGATGATTCTTACAATGAAAGATTTCACTGAGCTTTCAGAGAGTGAATGGGTAGATGTGAGAGTGGGGATCCTGATGGAGTTAAGAAGACGATAGGAGTTCTTGAAGGAAAATGGGATTGGTTATACTTACTCTAAAATGACAAAGTCTGCTTTTTTTGGTTCTGCGAAGTTGCCTTTCTTATTCTACTATACTTTATGTGATCAATGGAAATCTGATCAGTGTATTAATGTAACGAATAATTATGTATTTTGTTTATTTTCTTATCTTAATTTAAGATGATATACATATTTCATAACAAATATTATCTGGTTTGAATGGTGATCAAAACCTGAAATCAACTTTATACACAGAATTGTTTTCATGTTCTTACAACTCAAAACACACATGAAACTTCAATTTAAATATTTACAGACTAATTGTCTTCATAATATAAAGTCTAAATTCTTAATCAAACTGTACATTGCAAAGTAGAACACGATATGAACAATGGTATGTAGATTTGAAGAGTCCTTTAGATCTTTTTGTAATCTTGCATCCAGCTTTCAATCTTCTTTTCGCTCTTTTGTTTCCTCTTCAGTCTCCTCTTCTCTGTTTTTCATTCAAATATTTCATAACATTGTTAGCAAATATGATTTTTTGTTGTAATGTAAAATTAAATTCATTGTCTGTCTATAAATTTTTTACCCTTTTTTCATTTTCTTGAAGGTAGAAACTTCTTGAAATAAGTCTTTTTCAACTTGTGAATCTGTTGGAGAACTTGGACCATTGTATGTTTCATCATCATTTTCTTCTAAACCTGAATCTTGTTGTACAACTAATTTTCCAGGAACCGAATCTTCAACCAAAGGTAATTTTCCCTTTTCAATGTTGTCAGTAGCTTGAACCGCATAAATCAATCTTGCTGCATAAATCTTATATGTGGGTGAATTTTCTTCCACAGCTCTTTTTGTCAATCCAATTTTGAATTCAAATTTTTTGTCCCTGATGGCAAGTACAGTCTCAGGTACTTTTTCTTGTGATATTTCCTGTTCAGATAAAAGGTTGGAAATAAAAGTGTTTGTCAATTGTTCAGCTTCTTTGTCAAACACTGTTATATCCATCTCTGCTGTTTGATCTTTCAATTTCAATGGCAATCTCATCCTGCAATTACAATTTCAAATAAGAATTTATTTTATTGAATATTAAAAATCTCAAAAATTAATTTCAATTTCCTTTGAATTTCTTATTTCAATCTAGGGATTCCTTTTTCTGCATGAACTGTGCATCCAACAAAATTTTCATTTTCGTTGAATTTCTTGTTGCATAAATGGCATGCCTTGTAAAACCAACCATCTGAGACATCTAGCTCATCAATAATAGCTTCAGTTTTGAAAACTGTTCTCTGTGCAGTTAACAAAATTCAAATTAAATTATGAATTGAAATTTGAATTTTCAAGTTTTTTTATCTTCATTAGAAAAAAGAAAATAATATTCTGAAGTACCTTTATTACTTGAGGTTCAAAGGTTAGCAATTCTGCCAAAGTCGCAACTGGTATTTCCTTGCTTGAGCTTGGTATCTGAGTAAAAGGATTATCAGCCTTTATAAGTTGAGCTTTTTCTTCAAAACCTTCATATCTGCATGGTGAAATTTTCAAATTCAGCATAAATTCAATCATAATTAGTTTATTTTTTTCATGAGAGTAATATGGTTTGAAAATTACCTGTTTCTTATCAGAGAAACTTCAGGGATATCTGGGTTTGCAAAAATTTTTGTGCTGATGTAGATGCTAGTTGATAATATCTTTCAGGATTGTAAAAGAACAAAGAATGTTGAGATTCAATATTTGTAGTATTGAATTTTAATTAAATTTTGTACATGTAGCGTATTTTTTTGCAGCTTTAAACTTTTGTACCTTCAAATGTTCTGACAACTACAGCAGCAAATACCATGACAGGTGGAGGTCTCATTGATAGCAAGAAATCATCATCCATTTGGTCGAAGCATCCTTGCCAGATTGTTAATTTCATTTCATTCCCGCTGTGCAAAATTGATATAATATATAGAAGTATTTTGCTTAGAAAAATGAATTTCCAAAAATAATTGTTAAGGTGAAATTTTTTGAGAGTTGAAACTTTTAACTCACTCAATTTTCTTGATGACAACTTCTTTTTTCCCTGCATCTTTATTGTGTTTTGCAATATGAATTTCTTCTGCAGTAGTGATTGAAAGCAGAATTCCATATGTATCTGAAATTAAAAAAGAGATAATCATAAAATTTCATAATTAATATTGAAAAAATAGAATAATAATGAACAACATCTTGCATTTAAAATTGACTTTTTACCTATGAGATACTTATCCGAGTTTGCCAATTCATTCATTCTTTCCAAGCTTGCAAATTCAAAGTAAAACCTTGGATAAGGAGTTGGATCTTCAGGAATTGGTTTAACAACAGTGTTTTTGTTGAACAAAATTGCATATTTTCTGGAGACACAAAGGTTTCTCATAAAAGGAATCACAACTTGAAACCTTGTTATTTGGTACAACATGCCCTCATTCAGCATAGTGCGAAATTTCGCTGCATCTCTCTGAGTAATTTGGACATGGACGCCATCTCTCTATTTCAAAGATTTGAATAGAACTCAAAGTTAAAATTTAAAATTTGAAGCCTAATTCCATTTAAAATTGAGTAAGAATTCTATACCTTTATATCAGTTCCCAAAAAAGCAATTCCTATGTTTTTCTGAGTTGTTGGAATTGTGCACTCCCATATACGTGCAATGCGCAATTTGATAATTTGATTCTGACCTGGAGGTGCTAGTTGAGAAATTTCCTTCAAACTCATATTAAATATGCTGCAAAATTCAAAACTCATTAATTCAGAACTTTCCTGTGTAATTTCAACCAAGCTCTATGTTTCATATCATCAAAACATCAACAATAAAATAAAAATTTAAGTGTCTCACAACAAATGAAATGTTCAATGAAGCTTGCTAAATTCTGTCAAACAATTCAGTATACACAACATTAGTCATTTTGTTAGTAACTTTTCCTTTCTCGTCAAGTGCTAAAATCTTCAATCCTTGTGGAGAAGTAACTCTAGAAATAGCAACATAAAGTTGACCATGACTGAACACTGGTTTTGTCAAAAACAACCCAACCAAATCTAATGTTTGACCTTGACTTTTGTTAATGGTCATTGCATAAGAAATCCTAATTGGGAACTGTCTTCTATTAAGAACAAAGGGTACTTTTTTGTCTTCAATTGTCATGACAATTCTTGGTATAAAAACTCTATGACCCTTGTTACTACCCGTTATTATCGTTGCTTCAATTACATTTGGATACATGCGATCCACTATAAGTCTAGTCCCATTACACAACCCCTCTGTCTGACTTAAGTTCCTCAACAACATAATAAGAGTGCCAACTTTCAGTTTCAGTATATGCTTCGGACATCCAGGAAAAGTCATCTGACTCAAAAGTTCTGGTGGATATAAAGAGTTGGGATCATCTATAGCTCCACTAACTTTAGAAAGTGAATCTGCACTGCAATATGTCTTTTCATCACCTGGAATTTGATTTAGAACAAAGTCATTAATCTCGTCAACAGTTTCATTATAGGGAGTAACGATTGCTCTTTGCGATAAGTAAGTAGGATCTAAGTACCTTGCACTCTAGTTCTGGAAGGATTGAATCAACTATGGCTTGAATATGATCACCATTTGATGTTATCAAAAATTCATTTGGAATTGAAATAATCTTCGCATCCAAATTTGAAATGGAAGAAATTCCAGGTACAGATCCATCTCCAATGCTTAAAGTCCAATCTGCAAAGGCTTTAAAATCTTGAATCAACTGTGTTGATAAACTTGACTTTTTCAGTCTCATGTTTTCTGAAAGTCTTAGAAGTTTGCAAGCAGGCCACAAACTTGAGTTGCAAATCGTAGAGTTCAAAATATCAGATTTGGATCCGCTGGGAACAACAGGTAGTATTTGTCGAAAATCTCCACCAAAAACAATAGTCTTTCCCCCAAATGACTTTTCCTCTGCGTTCATGTTTGTGTCAGTCATTATATCTCTCAAAGTCTTGTCCAATGCTTCGATGCAATTTTTGTCGACCATTGGAGCTTCGTCCCAAATTATTAAACTTGCAGCTTGCATTAAAGCAGCCAATTCAGTCTGTTTAAATATTCTACGTGTTGAACTATCATCCACTTGCAAAGGAATTTTAAAGCGAGAGTGAGCAGTGCGACCACCTGGTAGCAACAAAGAAGCTATACCGGATGATGCAACGGCAAGTACAATTCGTCCAGTGGATCGGATTGCAGCAATCAAAGTATTCCAAAGATATGTTTTTCCAGTCCCCCCATGCCCATAGACGAAAAAAAGTCCTCCATCCAAATTATCAACTGAAGTTCGAATCTCCTCGCAAATTGAAAGCTGCTCAGCATTTAAATTTGTAGCCAAACTCACATGTAACTTGTGCAATTCATCAATGTCATAATCAAGTTCTTCTCGTATATGCCTGTTTGATACATTCTGATACATACTTAATTGCGGCAAAGGAAGATCATGCTCCTGAAGTGAAGATCCATCTCTTGTTAGCAACTATTGCAATGCGTTCAAAACATAATTTCTGATATCAGATTCATGAAACTTGTAGTTTTTGAATTTAAATGTTCTCTCCAAGTTGAATTTAATATCCTCACCCAAAATCTGACAGCAGGAATTGAAAAAAGCAATCTTATCTACAATTTGACAGTATGTTAACAGTTTGATGAAAAGTTCTCTCAATTCAGACCCAGATCCAGAAAAAGAAGCTTGTTTCATCACATCTATCCATTCCTTGTCATCTCCAAGAAGGCACATAGCTTTGCAAGCATCTTTGTAACTCTCGTATTCTACTCCATCAACTGTTCTTAAATTTTCAAACCTCGTAGCTCCTGGAATCATATTCAGCAACAATCTCATATAATATAATTCCCCCCCAGCCACTGGATTAACATGCATAATTCTTCCAATCGATCTTCCTCTTTCTCGTCGTTTCCATCGTTTTTCCTTTTGAATCCAAGTCCATTCTGTTGGAAAATCTGCATACAATAATCTCCTTGCATCTTCGTTTCCTGCATTAACTGCCATCCACTGTGTAAACATAGTTTCATCACCGTCCTTCCTTTCTAACACTCTTGAAAGTCGTTCTTTATCTCGAAAGTAAATTCGCTGTTGATTCGGCAAATGAATTAACAATCTTTGTACTGATGGTTCCCTATGATGAATAGGAAACTCAAAAAGACGCCAGCATGCTTCATGTGAGGCCAGATAACGACAATCAAGGTAAGACTTAACTTCATTTAGTGAATCAGATGCAGCAGATTCAAGTAATATGTTCGACCGATCAGATCCCTTATTTAAATATTTAAATAGGTATTTCATAGCACTTGTTCTACAACATATTTCAACATTTATGTGAGCCTGATACTTCACACACAAATCAACATTGTGTGGAACCACAGACCTGTTATCAAGTTCAATACCACTTGCTAAAACTCGAGCTAAATTGTCCCTCCTTCGATACAATGGAAAACCCTGATCATCAATTGAAGTTGCTGTACGAAACTCTTTTTGGGAAGTTCTTATTGCAATTCCCATCAGTTGTGCAAGTGGCACTTGGCTTCAACAATCCACACGATCCATGAATCATGTGTTTAACAATAACAGAATGTCCAATGGGATCTAACTTCGGGTCTGGTAATTCAGCAGAAACATATCTATCAATGTGGCTTGGAGAGAGCCATTTTCCTGAATCTTCCAACCAAAGTAAAATGTGTGCATGAGGCAATCCTCGTTTTGTAAAATTCAACTGTATACAAAATACTGAAATTTGAAATAAAATCAGTACAGCAAAATTCAACTTTTATGACTAAAACCTAAAGAGAAAAAAATGAAGAGTAAAAATTAATTTTTAATGCTTACATTTGAAAACAAAGTGAAGAGTTTTAACCTGCTTTAGCTTTTCCAAAATGTTGGTTGTTTGTTAGATCGTCCATTAACATCTTCAACTTCAATCTAAAAACGCGAACAACTAAATCTGGTCTGTCATGTGGTTGCTGACCTGGAATCATATTAAGAGCTTCTTTTATTTCTGGCCATTGCGGGTTACATGTAAATGTTATAAAAAGTGTAGGATATCCATAGGCTCTGCATATTACAAGTGCATCTTGATAGTTCTGAAAAAGATACCGAGGTCCAGGTATAAAGCTGGCTGGAAGAATAATACGACTTCCAATCGAACCTCCCAAATAATCTCCATTTGTGACTGCATCTTGCACATTTTGATACATATCAAATCTCAAAGCTGCTTGATTTTCTCTTATATACCTCAATCTGCCTTCTTCAATAGTAGCAAAAACATCTACTACAAATTGCTGGAATAAACGACCTCCTCTTAGCAGTGTATTCGTCTCAACAAATCTTTGCTGAATCATATATGCATAATAATCTCTCATCGTCAAACACTTTCTAGATATTCTTTCCCTTATAGGTGAACGGACAAAAGGAATGTTTAAATGAAAACAGTCTTCACCGAAGGGAAAAGCAATGGATATTGCATTGACATATAAAGCGGGTGCAAATCATTTATTCTTTTTAAACCATCCTTTCTATGCTCAACAATAACATCCCTTCCATCAAAACTGTATCCAATGTCATTTGGAATTAGAGCTGCAATTTCAGATGAAGTTGGAGGAGCATATACATCCGATGAATGATCTCTTGAAGCTGATAGTGTCAAAGTAAACTTCCTCTGAGGGTTTTGGTGTACCATGTCCCTCGCATAACGAAAAGAACGAACTATTTCATTGTATGAGTCTAACATTTCAGTTAACCCTTCAACTATCTGTCTATCAAGATTGGCCTCTGAATCTTGTTGATCGAAAATACCTAATCTGTAATTCAATTCTTCATCACCATCATACATATAAATTTGTGAAAACTTTGGTTGCTGCCCTTCTATAGGTAACAAAGAACTCATCAAATGATAGTGCTGCTTGCACAATCGAAATGTAAATGGTCCTCGACCACGATTGACTGAATTATCCACCTTAGAACCCATTGAAGTAAACTGGAAGAGCGAATTGTAACTGCGAATGAGATTTCTAAACCGAATTCCCCTTTCACTATTCCTGTCATCTAAAAGTTGTCTCAGAAAATCTGGAGCAGGTCTAGGATCATGAAGTTTTATCGTTCCTTGCCTACAACAAAGACTGAACAAAGGTCTAGAGGAATTTCTTGATGTGTTGATTCTTTCGCCATACCACATAAAAGCATGACACATAGGACATTGATGTGTTGGTCCACCAAAATTTGATGATTCAAAACATGTCCCTGAAACAAAATTAAAAATTTCAATGAGCATTAAAACCAAAATTCAAAACTAAAATCAAATCTGAAAATGACAAAAAACTTACGCAGATGAATTGTTTCTTGTTCAATTCGAACAGTTGGCATCAACACTGCAATTGAAATTTAACGAAGAATTCATATCAAGCTGACATTAAAAATCATAAGGAAAATATTATTTCTAATGTTGGCTATTCAGTGACAAACATGTAATGTCTAACAATTCCTTTTCTTACCTTCGTATTAAGCATAAGTAATCAGATTCTATGTTAAATTTCATACCATTATAAAATAAGGTAAACTTAAAATAAGATGAAATCCCTAATAAATAAGGTATATAAGTTCTTCAGAAAGTAAATACCATCAAAAATCAAATAACAACTATTAAACGCATACTCAACTCTTTTTAAGAACGGGAACAACACAA
>AWWV01012115.1:0-24742 GCA_001974805.1 Corchorus capsularis | reverse complement strand
AAGGGCTGCAGAAAGTGGGATTTAAAAAGGTAATTAGACTTTGGGGGAATCTTGCTCTTGAGAAGAGAAACGAGGTGTGATAGTGATGTTTGCTTGAAGGCAAGCGGAACTAATTTCAAAATAAGGAAAGGGCCATTGTTATCACCCTCAAATTGGAAGGTTCTCTCTGCCATGGAGAAAAGATGCCCACTCCTCTGATTTGATTCCAAGTCAGAAAGAAATCCAAGCCAATGAACTGATGGGCAAAGATTTTCCGACCGGGCAACAAAAAGGCTATAAAAGGGGACCTCCAGCAGCAAAGATGGCATCAGTTTTCATATACCAAAGATCAATCTTCACATGTCTCAACCCTAAGCAACATACTCTCAAGAATCATCATCCAACACAGTCATTATCAAGCTTCAAAACACAACAAGAAGATTGATCTCGTTTCTCCTTAAATCGGTGTTCTTCCCCATCGTCATTAGCATATTTTCGATCCCATTGTTCTCACTAGATTCCTTTTTCTTTCTCCCAAATCTCACACCCAATCTTTTTCCCACAGTCCTGAATTAATAAAGAAGCTTTTCGATCCATTTTATTGCAAAGAAATACATTTCTGAGATTTTTTTCATCTTTTTCATCTTCCTCGATTGCTCCTCTGTTATAGCTTGTTTTCCTGCGGCAGGAAGTATTCTTTGGGCAGCTACCAACGTTTTCTCTTTAATCTTGGTCTCAATCTCATTTTACAACCTGATATCTCTTCTGGGATATTTGGGCTTGGGCTCGAACCCAATAGAGAGCCGACCCAGACCTTCCATCACACAAAAAGGCTCCCACAAATACTATCAAAATGAATGTAGTAATTGGGTTAGGAAAATTTTTGAGGGTATTTTAGTAGTTACACTTCTTACTATTAGTGTTTTTTATAATACTAGATATTATCACTGTGCATTCGCGTCGGGGTTTTCGATTTATGACTGGAATTAAGCAAATTTTTATCTTATGTAGTTAGTAATTAAGTTAAATGAAAGGAAATATTGTTAGAATTCTAATGTCGATTCAAATAATTATCTACTTGAAAATGGAAAAAGGGAAATGGAGTTTTACTTTGATTATAATTTAATGTTTTGGAATTCCAAATATATAATAATATATATTGGTTTTCTCCCAACCAATCACCTTTGGACAAATGTTAGCGTGACACTACAAGAAAATGCTAAAATAGCGAGGCCTAACACTTGCACATGTCGTCACTTATGGTTGAGAATCCACTATGAGGCATGACATCAGAAAGTTTTCCATTTGCCGTTACTTGCAGCAGCTTCTTCATCACAAGTAAACATGTTGGTTCTCTCCTGGTTTCCTGCCATGGTGACAAAGGGAATCACGATATCAATATCACCAACATCTCCTGCAGCAGCATCAATCATTCATCAAAGAAAATGGTTGAAGAATTGATCGAAAGATCAATTGAACTAACTCACCAGATGTGTAGCCAATGCTATTGTGGATCACAGGCTCCATGGTGATGACTTCAATTATGGCAGAAGTCTCTTTTGCAACTTGCCTTGCAGCAGGAATCTCTTATGAAGCAAGCCCATCTATGGACATGGTGTTCTCAGTTTAATCCAAAACCTTTTCAAGATGTTGCCAAAAGCTGAAAAGTTCTTTGGCTCATTAGCCGACACATCAGCCTCATGGCAGCAATACTATCAGCTTTACCTACGGAAGTGGCAACCTTGCCTACAACAGGAAGCTTGTCAACATGAGCCACTCTAATTACAACAAAGCATCATACTGCCGCGACGGAATTCAAAAATTGGAAGAGATGGAAACAATCCAACACCAATATCAAAAGGGTATAAAAGTGCTTGCCTTGCGGAAGCTGAAAGTGCAGCAGATCCCGCGGAGCCCCTATCTGATTGAGAAGCCATCTTCCTGCCAAAAAGATGCAACCGTTGGGCAACTTTGACCCATGATCGATTTGAGATTCAAGTTCCTGCTGCAACAAGGAACTCTCACTCAAAGGGGGCTAAATGTTAGGGGTCAAAATTGGGATGATCCAAAGCCCACCAAGCATACTCAGGGTTTGGTCATCTATCCCCTCATATTTATATCTCTCATATCCCTAAAGGCATTTCTCTCTCCCCAAAGTCCCCAAACACATATAACATAAGGACAATTCTCCTTCTAAAGTCCTCAAACACATATAACACAGAGGCATCTATACTAAAGTCCCTAAGCACATGCAACACAAGGGCAATTTTCTCTACATGGCAAAGGTCCATAACACATATAACACGTTGGGCCTTGCCATCTATTTCTTTATTTACACAAAGCAAAAGCCCATATCATATACACATATAACGTTGGGTCTTGCCTCCACAAAGTCCACTTTTCGGCCTAAAAGGTCCAATACTTGGGGCCTTGCCACCTAATCACACAACCAAAAGCATGAAGACAAAAGTCACAAAGTCCAATCTCCTGCTGCTCCATGTCAGACTTTCCTGTTGAGGAAAGCATCTAAGGGAAGTATTCTGCTTAATTCAAATTTCTCCATATTTATCTATTTATGGCAGGAGATTATTGCTAATTAGTCTTCATTGCAAGACTAATCGTGGACCAAGCCCACGACGGGAACAAATTGGGAGATGTGGCTTGGCGGCAAAAGAGGAACTTCCTTGATTACCATTCTTGGGGAGAGCAGCTATGCTTGGGGGCTGATCTTTAACACAAAAAGGTTAATCAAGGGCTGCAGAAAGTGGGATCTAAAAGGGTAATTAGACTTTGGGGGAATCTTGCTCTTGAGAAGAGAAACGAGGTGTGATAGTGATGTTTGCTTGAAGGCAAGCGGAACTAATTTCAAAATAAGGAAAGGGCCATTGTTATCACCCTCAAATTGGAAGGTTCTCTCTGCCATGGAGAAAAGATGCCCACTCCTCTGATTTGATTCCAAGTCAGAAAGAAATCCAAGCCAATGAACTGATGGGCTAAGATTTTCCGACCGGGCAACAAAAAGGCTATAAAAGGGGACCTCCAGCAGCAAAAATGGCATCAGTTTTCATATACCAAAGATCAATCTTCACATGTCTCAACCCTAAGTAGCATACTCTCAAGAATCATCATCCAACACAGTCATTATCAAGCTTCAAAACAAAACAAGAAGATTGATCTCGTTTCTCCTCAAATCGGTGTTCTTCCCCATCGTCATTAGCATATTTTCAATCCCATTGTTCTCACTAGATTCCTTTTTCTTTCTCCCAAATCTCACACCCAATCTTTTACCCACAGTCCTGAATTAATAAAAAAACTTTTCGATCCATTTTATTGCAAAGAAATACATTTATGGGATTTTGTTCATCTTTTTCATCTTCCTCGATTGCTCCTGCTTTTGATTAATTGTTATTCTCAATAATATTCACTGCTTTTGATTAATTGTTTTCTTTAATTTTCTTGATTGCTTTCTTAGTTAATTTACTTTTAGTTAGATTTAATTTTAATTCTTCTTTAAATTCTCTTTATTAATTTGTTTTGTTTGAGAAAAGGAAGAGTCGTTCTCTCTGTGGGATCGACCCCTACTTGGCATAGCTAGTTTAGTTAGTAATTGTTGGGATAATTATTTTTATGATTGCTGACGACCGATCAATATATATTGAGTGAGGGAACTTTTTTTTCCTTGTTTTGGAGGGAAAAATTCCCTCGCATATAATATATGTAGCGGTGTCTGGTTGGTAGACGCCGCTAAGTAGTGACGTCTCACATTGTAGACGTATATAATTTAGACCTGATTTTATAATTCCTAAATATAATTACATATATAATTCCTAGATATAATTTCATTACATTATAATTTATAATATTATTTTCTAATATTTATAATTCCTAAATATAATATTTATAATATTATAATTTCATTACCTATATAATTTCTAAATACTATTATTTTCTAATTATAATTTCTTATAAATAGCGGCATCTGGGACTTAAAACGCCAATATTTGATAAATTGAATAGCAAAACTCTGTCGTTTTGTTTACCCTAAACCATGAGACAGCTAAAATATGCCTAAGTCTTTTTCTTCCCTCATTCGAAACACTTCAACATTTTCTAAGTCTTCTTCCTTCTCCTCTCCTCTGTTACGATTCTCTTTCTTTCTCTTCCTCATTCGAATATCTTAAAAGGGGAACTTAAGGAACAAGGTTAATCGGCTCTAGGGTTTGTTGTTAATCGTCAGGTATGTTGTTCCCTTTGTGTTTTTTGTTCAATTTTCTTCTTCATTTTGTTTCTTCTGAATCGTCTATACATTGAGCGTTAGCCTCCTCCGAAACCACCATTGAAGCACGAGAAATTTTAATCCTAACCCGAAACCACCTTAGCCTCCTCCGATCTCACCGTTCGACCACCATTGAAGCCCCAAATTCTACTATTTTCTCGTCCCTTCCCTTAACTCTGAAAGCCCTAACAACTCGAAGCAAGAATTCCCTAAACTCCAATAAAATGGCCTAACCGAAACCTCAAAATCCTTATTCCGATGAACCTGGCCGGCGAACTACCTCGGACCACCACGATTTTGTTTCCTTTCAAGCTCTGAATCTCATGTTTTTTATGTCTTCACTGACCTCACTGCAGATTGCAGAACACATTGCCGCCGTCATCAAAGTTGCCGTCATCGCTAGGGCTCTACCCAAAGGTGTTTCCTTTACTCTTCTTCGCCCCTCTCTTCTCTCTATCCCCTTTCTTTCTTCTTCTTCTTCGTTTATGGTGGTATAAGATTGTTGAAATCTTGTTGTTTTATGTTGATATATCTTTATTTTGGGTGGTCTTACATGGGTAGTGTCGTATGAAGGAGTGGGTGTTTCAGCAATTGGCTATGTTATAACATCAATTTTGGGTGATCAAAATATACTCTTAAATTGAATTTTGGGTTGTTTTGATTGTCCTCATTTCGGATTTAACAATTTCCCCAATTCCTGTTTCTGACGTTCTCTCGCTCTAGGTTTATCTGAATTTCTCAAATGATGAATGTTTAAGTTGGACTGTTTCAGTGTCTCCTCCTGTTTGAATCATCTTGTTTGCATATTCTAGACATCTCATTGCCTGCAGGGAATATGCCATAGACAAACTAAAGGGAATTTGTATAAATGTTTCAACATAAACATAAGGATTGTGCTTTTAGTAAAATGAATATAACAAACTTGCAGCTTTCAAATGTCATATTCTATATTCTGAATCTCATCTTTCTTCTTTTCCTTGAACTAAGATTATGTTTAGAGTAAAAGAAGATTAGTCAACTCAACAGTATATTCTGATAAATTCTTTGAATATTTGTATCTATGGAGTATGTCATCAAGTTTTAGTCTCCATATATCTTATATTGTTTCATTCATTATGAAAGCTCTTATATTTTTCATTTTCTAAAGCCTTATGTTGCTTTTCACTGTTTTGTGGAGCAGGGATCTGAGTCACAATCAAATTGGAGGGAGCATTCCATCCAACTTGCCTCTCACCCTTAGAAACCTGTATGTTTTGACTACAATCATATATTTATCTGCAAAATGTACTTATAAGCTAATATAAGCAAATGATTTCAGTAGTTTATGCACTTTTCTTTTACTAAGCTTATCTATTACTGATTCAGCTTTGTTTTTCTATTCTTTTAGTTATATTTCGGGTAATCAGTTCAATGGGAGCATCCCTCCTACTTTGTCTACCTTAACACAACTAACAGAACTGTAAGTTTTAGTCAAACTTCTTACATATCCTGAAGTTGTACTCTAAAGATATAGTCATCAGCTCAATATCATTTAACAATCTTCATTCTCTTTAGGCTTTTGGATGATAACCATTTAGGTGAAGCAATACCAGATTCTTTTCAAGGGGTTAAGGGTTTACTCAATTTGTAAGATCTTCAAGTCTTGTAGAGTCCATTTCTGTTTAGTTTTGTGAGTTAAGTTTTGACAATTTCATATATTCAGGGATCTATCAGGAAATAATTGAGTGGTCCATTGCCTCCATCCTTTGCGAACTTGTCATCTCTTACTACTTTGTGAGTAATAATGTCCTTAAAGTATGAGGTCGTTAAATTATTTGCAGAAGATTTTTTTATGGATAACATATATGCTTCTTAACATTAAAGATCATATATACTATTTCTGTTGCAGGCACTTGCAGAACAACCAAATTTCTGGGGTCCTTGATGTTCTACAGGATCTTCCCCTAACAGATTTGTACTCTTTCTCCTCTATTTTTTATTTGTTCAATATTTGCATCTGCATGTATATATAACAGTACTCATTGGACGAACTTGCTTTATCAATTTGAAAAGAAAATTGTTTCTCTGATGCCAGATTGCCCATAATTGCATATTCCCATAGAAACACTTACTTGCCAAGATTGCCCATAATGCTTATGTAATTCTTATTCTTTTTTTATTTGCATTTTTAAACACTCCCAAGTCCTAATGAATGTGTGAGATCGTATTTCTTAATTGAAAATAAGTAAAAAAATGTAATAGGATGTTTATTTGTTTTTAATGGCTCATTTACCTAAACATTTCATATGTTATTCATTATTCTACTTATTCATTAGTATGTATAGCTTTTGCCTTCAATCTTATAGCGTGAAGCAACTTAACTTTTTTTTTTTTTCCTTTGGCCAGAATCTTGCTTCTCTTGCTTGTGAGTATTTGGATGTTAAGGGAGGGAATAACCATGTATTTGGATGGGTGAGTACCCCGTTGATGGTTGATGGGTGAGTCTGTGCTTCTCCCTATGTCATTAATTGGTCTTTGTTGTGATTTGTTGCTTAAGTGTGCCATACTCATTAGGCAAATGGGTCTGTGCTTCCCAAGAGTACGCATGAAGAGAGGATCAAGGAAAATTTTGATGTCTTTGACTGGTCTATTCCTGAGGACTTATTTGCCAAATTTTTTTAAAGTGAAAATTGATACTGCTATGGAATGTGTTATAATTTGTTAATTTCTCCATTCTAATGCATTTTCTGTGTTTTGTTGAAGAATTGTGGATTAGCTAACATGATAATATAGTTTTTCATCCTCTATGAAACTACTATTACTAGGAAAAAGGGAGGTGACTGATTTTTTTAGTGCTTTCTTTTCTTATGTTGCAGGGCATTCATGGTGTCTCATGTAATTGGTGACATAGTTGCTGGGGATATAGTAGAACCTAAGGTGGTTGTAAGTGCAGCACCATCAGTTAGATAGGAAAGAAGACTGGAAGTTTCATCCAAGTTTAAATTTTTTTTGGTCCTTTTTAGTCATAATTGAATGGATCATACAATTGTTAGGTGGATGCAAAATACTATTAAAGTAATAAATTAAAATTTTGTTATATTATATCTATGAGCAGATTATTTATTATTTTTTTTACGAATTATTTTGAAATAGCGGCGTTTGGTTACTGAAACGCCGCTATATTTAATTTGAGATTTTTTTTAAAACACTTTAATATAGCGGCGTCTAGAGGCCGCTATATATAATTTAAAAAAAAACTTAGTGCTTTCGGAAAAATTGTATGACGGCGTCTAAACGCCTCTATATGACGGCGTTTAGACGCCGTTATAAAAATAGCGGCGTTTGGTCTAAGACGCCGCAAAATAACGATATTTTCTATAACGGCGCCTCTGACGGCGTCTTATCAAATGCCGCTATTTAGAATAGCGGCGTCTAAAAACGCCGTTATATGTAAAAAAAAAACGCCGCTATTTTACTGTTTTTCTGTAGTGTGAGAAGAGCCAAATACTGAACATACAGCAGTTTGGGGATAACTTTAATAGTAAGGTATAGATAGACATACTTAGGAAATTTATTCAATACACCTTCAGTGGAGTTTAGCAGACTGCACATGCGGGTCTAGAAGGGTAACATGTGTCCTCTAATGGACTAGATTGAAATATTAATAATCTTATTAATTTTCAAATTGAGTACTTGTCAACCTTTGAACCCTCTTGTGGAGTCCAAAAACTACACTGACGGTGTATCAAATTATAACTAATATATTTATACTATAGAATATATAGAATATAAAGCTCAAAAGGAAATTCCAAAAAAACCAATGAATTCTTGATTCTCATGAGTTTGTCCTTTGGTGAATTCAATCAATTGATTATGGTGAGATTTATGTGCTTATAATTTGATATTAGTTCATGATAGATAGTAAGCAAGTCTCTATTTTATTTTATGACCTTGATAATTATTGATTTATGTGGCCACTAATGACGTAATTTGATGGATCTATAGTTAGATCAAACTTAGTGGTGACTCTCAGGTTTGATTATTTGTAACAAATTGGGGATGTTTGACCGCAACCCAATGGAACGAGTTTACTGATGGGTGATTTATTTGCTTGTTATTTGGTTTTATTTGTTAAGCATGTGTCAAAAACTAATAATTTAATTGTTATTCATGATTTGTTCTTAAGCAATCTTTAGGCCCTAAAAAAGTAATCGATTGCTGAAGGAATAAAATGGATAATTTAGTTTTGACCGGCATCTTATCTATTATACATGTTAGGGTTTCCTTAGACCAGTTATCTTCAAGAATAAAATATTGAATTCATCTTTTTGATTAAGGATCCATAGTTAATCTGATTGAATTCTACCATTGGAGAGGAAGTATGCCTTTTAATTATTGTTTTCTTTATAATTTGCTATGGATTTAGATTTAATTTATTTTGCTTTGTTTTTATTTTAATTGCTTTCTTTTTAATTGATAATTTTAATCCCCTGTTTTCTTTTCAAAAGTAATTTTTGGAGAAGATTTATTCTTTGGAATAAGTTTATTCCCCTTCTCTGTGGGATTCGACCCCTACTTGCCCTATCTACTTAGTTAGGTTTTGTGGGGATTATTTTTATGATTGCTGACGACCGATCAAACATTCGACAAATTGAAGATTGCCCTCACCACCACTCCAATTGTGAAGTCACCTAATTGGAAACTACCGTTCGAGATCATGTGTGATGCAAGTGATGTCGCTATTGGAGCTGTTCTAGGTCAGAGAGTCGACAAGGTACCTCATGTTATCTATTATGCTTCAAGAACTCTAGATGCTGCTTAGAAGAACTACACCACCACAGAAAAAGAGATGCTTGCTATTGTCTTTGCTTTGGAGAAATTTCGGCCATATATCTTGGGGTCTAAGATGATAATCTACTCCGATCATGCTACACTTCGATATCTAATGTCAAAGAAAGAATCAAAAGATATGCTTATGCTATTTCAAGAATTTGATATCGAAATTAAGGATAAGAAAGGAGCAGAAAACGTTGTTGCTGATCATCTAAGCAGAATTGAAGGCAAGGAAGAAGAGACTGCAATCAATGAAGCACTACCCTTTGAAGAATTATTTTCCGTTTCTCAACTTCCCTGGTATGCTGATATCATCAATTTCTTAGTCACTCGTCATCTGCCCTCAGATCTTAGCAAAGGAGAGCAATTGAAGATCATAAGTGATGCTAAGTATTATATTTGGGATGATCCATATTTATGGAGATATGATTCTGATCAAGTTATAAGAAGATGCATCCCGGATAATGAAACTCAATCAGTTTTGATGTTTTGCCACAACTATGAGTGTGGAGGCCACTTTGGACACAAGAAGACAGCAAGGAAAATTTTGGATTGTGGATTCTATTGGCCTACAATCTTTAAGGATTCTTATGAGTTCTGCAAAACTTGTCCACAATGTTAGAGAGTTGGAAACATATCGAAAAGGAATCAAATGATTCAATCACCTATATTCGTTGCTGAAGTCTTCGATGTATGGGGAATTGATTTCATGGGACCTTTTCCTCCATCAGATAAGAAGTACTACATCCTTCTAGCTGTGGATTATGTTTCTAAATGGGTTGAAGCTGTAGCTGTTGAAAAGGATGATGCAAGAATAGTGGTCAAGTTTATAAAGAACAACATTCTTCATAGATTTGGGATTCCAAGAGCTCCCATTAGTGATCGAGGTACTCACTTCTGCAACAAGATTGTGTAATCATTGGTTGAAAAATATGGAGTTTGCCATAAGGTGTCTACTTCATATCATCCTCAAACCAGTGGTCAAGCTGAAATATCTAATCGTCAAGTGAAGCTGATTCTTGAGAAGATAGTCAATGTTCAAAGGAAAGATTGGAGGATGCGACTAGGAGATGCTTTATGGGCCTATCGTATAGCTTACAAAACACCACTTGGTATGTCCCCATACAGAATTGTGTTTGATAAGCCATCTCACCTACCTGTGGAGATAGAACACAAAGCATGGTGGGCAGTAAAGCAATGCAATCTTAACTTTGACAAAGCTGAAATTCAAAAGATGCTGCAACTACAAGAACTTGAAGAAATTAGGAATGAAGCGTTGTAGACACCCGTTTTCGAATTTAAAATTAGTTATGCTTTCATCTTATTTTGGGACACTTTCTATTTTTGATCATGATTTAATTCTGGGCTTGAGCCAAATTCTTTCTATTATATAGTTCGGCCAACCTCTTCCTCTTATGTATGATTGTGCTAACTTCTATTTCCTCGCATTTGGTACTAGTTGCTTCTTGGGTTGGGACCATTGGCCTTTTAGGCCTTGGTTGATTAGGTTTCTATAACTAGGACATTTTACTTTTGGGGTCCATTGTTATTTGGGTTATCTCTAAAGTTGGGCTCAGGGTGGTTTTATTGCAACGTAATAACACAAAGCTTCACTTTAAAATAAGGCTTGCCTTTTAAGAAAAGAAGAATATCAGGAGCTTAGTATTTGGCAATTGCATCTGGCTTGGGGAATGCCACGTTAAACAAAAAATGGAAATTTGAACAAAGTTACATTGTTGTCGCATATTATAGAAGAAAAGGAAAAATGGGAAAAATGGAACAAGCCCGGTCTCACATGGACAACTCTTCATTCTTCAATATGTTCTTCTAATGCCTTGAATCCAAGACAAGTGTATGGCAGCACATCACGTGTCCAAATTCAGCACTAAGGAGCATCAATTGATCTTTAACAAGAGCATAATTCCTGAAAATGCCACAGTCAGCGCACTCTTGATAAAATGGAGGCAAGGAAAAGAGTTAAATGGGCAATCTCAGGGCAAATACGGGCATCTTGAAGCTAGAATTAGCAAGTAACATCACAAAGAAAAAGGGATAATGACATGCAAATAAGAGCAGATTTCAGGGTGAATTCCAAAGGAAAAAGTAAGGAACAGCTGCATGTATATTCCAATCAAATCGCAAGAGAACAAGGAAATAATGACAAAACAGAGAATTTAAGCAAGGTTTGTAATGCAGTTTCAAACAGCAAGTCCAGGGACATCAACTTGCAGAAATCATAGGCCATCCAAGAGCAGTTGCAAACATTATACGCAACGACGCTTGGATATTAATCAGACCAAAATCTGACATGTTTTTATGATCATTTTCCTATGTTTTTAGGGGATTTTGTGCTTAATTTTGGTTAATTATGTCTCAATTTCTTAATACTTGTGATTTTAGGTCTTGAAGACAAGAAAAGTGGAAAAGTACTATTTTCCCTACTTTTTGGAGCTATTTTGATGGAATTTTGACATAATGATTCAAGTGGAATTTTCATGAAGATTTTGGAGATTTTATGTTCGTGATTGAAGACTCTTTGAAGCTCATTTTATGCTTGAAGAAGCCATGAAGATCAATGTTACAAGTTTCCAAGATGATTGAAGATCAAGAACATAAGTCAAGTGAAGAAAGATGCAATTTGCTGACGAGCTCTCCAGATGACCTGGGCGGCTAGACATTTCATTTGGGCGCCCAGGGACAGTCGGGCCTGCCAAATCCAGCACAAGTTGGTGTCTTCCTCTTGAAGCCTCTCCAATTGATTCCGATTTCAGCGACACTTTGGGAGAAAAATCTAACTTTCTCTACAGAGATCCAAATTGGATGATTCAAGATGCGTTGGAAAGTTAACTCCAAGATCTACAACTTTGCAGAAGACTTCGAAGTCCAGTTTTGCCGTTAAGATGGTCAAAAATGCCCCTGAAGTTATCGGACTATTGCTGTCTTGGGCCAGATTTCGGGTTTCTTCTATTTTCAGCCCATCTAAGCCGTTGGATTTTACTTGATGACTAAGTAATTAGCTCAGCACGTTTTTAAGAGTCCTAGGTCGGTTATAACTCTAATTCTAACCCTAGGAGTCTCTTATAAATAGCTACCTTAAGTTGCAAAACCCTAACCTAGCTAAGACACATCACAACCCTAGAGATAACACAAAACCCTTTCTTTTCTTCTTATTTTCGCAGCAGCCTTAGTCTAGGTTTTTGTACTTTTCCTCCATGGGTTGTTCTCAATCCATGGAAGGCTAGTTTTCTTTAATACTTCTATCCTTTGTTTGGAGATTTTAATCAATTGATATGGGGAGATTCTACGCTTATAATTTGGTATGATTTTCTCTTATTGAATAACATATTAATTCCTGTTATAATGATTATGATTATTTATGTTGTTGCTTTAGACGATCGCTATTGTCAATAAGATGAATAATCTATGGTTTTTATTTGGTTGAAACTTAATTGGTATGCCTTATAATTGATACAAGTTGATGTCCCTAATCAAGATATCAATGGAATTAATAAGTCTTATTGAAAACCGAGTCGTAATAGTTTGGTTGGATATATGTTTGATTTTAATTTATTAAGCATGTGAGATCTATAATTGAACTTAATGGTTTATTCTTGTTTTTGAGGCGTAATAGTACGTAAGCATGAATAATAGGGTTATTCTTTGGGCCTAACGGAGTGAGATTAACTAATTAGCATGTTAGGGAAACCTAGATCAATTATTCTTGGGAGGTTATTGAATGAATCTTGCTTGATATTTTACCTCTATTTATAGAGTGGCATAAAATAGATTATTGCCTAGTTCAAAAATTTGGTTGTACTAAATTTATCACTCATATCGATGATCCATATCTCCTATTAATTAATCTCTACCAACAATTGGATGGAAGTATGTTTTTAATTGATTGTTTTCTAAATTATTTTCTTAGTTTTCTTAGTTAGTATTTTATTTTAAGATCTTTTTTATAAATTTGCTTTAGTTTTAAATCCCTATTTTTCCTTAGTTGTTTTTAAAGTATTTTTGGTTTCAAAGTTATCCGTTTCAGTCTCTCTTTATGGGATCGACCCCTGCTTACCCTAGCTACCTAGTTAGATTTTGTGGGGATTTATTTTGTGTTTCGTTGACGACCGATCAGATATACACAGCAAGCAAGAGAAAGGGTGGCAGTTCATCATTTTCACACAAATGCCAATCAAAATAGTTAACACAAGACATGATTGCAGCCCTTGAATCAGCAGAAATGGCACTTAAGGGTAGTTTCAACAGGGACTTTGCAACAAGGGAAAAGGCTCAGGGAAAAGATTCTACATGGTGCAAATTAGAAAGGTGAATCGTGTGATAACATCAAGTAGACAAGGAAACAATGGTAAAAATAAGCTCAAGAGCACATTACAATGAGCAACATAAGGCAGTAAGTAAACTCATGATGTTGAGGCTCAATGCACCAATGGTCAAGACCAAATTCAAGCTCACATTGTTGGTCCACTTAGATGTGCTAGAGGGGGGTCAATAGCACTTTATCGAATTTTTAAGTCCATTGAAAAACGTTAAACAGGGAAATAAACATTAAGTGAAAGCAAGTGAAAGTAAGAGGATAATAATGAAGATGTTAACAACTGAAATGTGGAAAAGTATAGAGATTGAGAGAAGATAAAACTGGAACGATGAAGAAAGTGATGGAAGATTGGAGACACGACGATTTATAGAGGTTCGGCCTTTCACATCTACGTCCTCTACCTTGGATACCCCACCAAGGATTTTCAAATCCACTAAATAGTGAAGTTAACCAGGTCTTCACAAAACCTATTACAATCCCAAAGCTTCAAACCCAAAGCTTTGACACCGAGTGCAAACCCACACTCAAAACAATCCCAAGTGCAAACCCACACTTGTAAAAACACAAATAAACAAGTATCAAAGTGTAGAGATGATCTCAACAGATCGAAATACACACAATCAGGCCTAAAACAATCTAAAGGGTGTAAAATTTAAACGCAAATACAAGTATCCAAGCTAACAAAAATAATCTAAAACAAGAAGAAGACTTGGATGTTAGGGATTTTGGAATTTTGGAGAGAGAAAGTGATTTGATCTTCAATTGTGATCCAAAACTTGAACTCAAATGGTTAGATTTGAGTATTTATACTTCTCTCTAGCAAACTAGCCGTTTGGTTTGAATTTCAAACCAATTTCCCGTTTTTCTTGTCTTTTAGTCGCGCCAGCTGTTAACCGCTCTAGCGCGTCCATACGACGTTGATCGCTTCAGCGTGTCCGTACTGTTTGTCCTGTAGCTACTAGTTGCTTTTATTCCAGATCATTGATCCCATTAATGTCTTCAAGTTTTCTTCCAACTTCAAAATTTAGTCTTGACTTGATGATTCTTCACATACGCTATCTTGATTACACTGTCTCAATTCTGCTGTCTATTTTCTGAATTGGCTGTCTTTGGCTTCAAATGATCTTCTTTAAAGTCTTTGAACTCTTCAAGCATCGAAGGCTTTGTGGCATTCTTCTACGTTAGTGTCTCTAATGCAGTATTCTTTTTAAGGATCTACAATGCTACAACCTTTCTCTATTGAAGGCTTTACTGCTCACTAAGTAGACATGTTAGCTTACATAATTAGGCTTATTTTGTTATCATAAAAAACAATAGGGTTCAACAATCTCCCCCTTTTTTGATGATGACAAAACTAGCCCTGAATTTAGATAAAACTAATCTAACATAGGGAAATAATAGAATAAGGCTCCCCCTAAGTTCATGCCAACTAAATTCAGAATTGATCAGAGCAATACATATATATATATATATATATATATATACACATTGAGTCTATATCAAGTCTAGAATAAATTTGAAGAAAACTAGAAACATGAATAAGATAAGAACTAGACATATTCTAGAAATTCTCATGAATGGCATTAACATATTGATCGGTCGTTGAACAAACCACAAAATAAATCCCCACAAACCAATAACTACTAGTTAGGGCAAGTAGGGGTCAAATCCACAGAGAAGGTAGGAGCAAATTAAAGCCAAATTACACTAAAGAAAAGCTTACCAAAAAGGGATTTTAAGGATTTTTCAGAATAGCTAAATTAAACTAGAAAACAATAAAAGAAATCTAAATTTAAGATCTAGAAAAGAGTTTAAGAAAAACAATGAGTAAAAGCATACTTCTTCTCCTTTAGGTAAATATTTTGATCAAGTAAATCATGGATCACAGACACAAAACATGAATTTGACTTAAATTGCAATCAATTAAGAATCATAAATCATCCCGAATCGGTATATAGCCTAAGACGTAGACATCAACTTTCATTAGAACAAAGTAATCCTCTTAATATCTTAAACAACTCCATTTGAATAATTGGTATAGGAACAGACGTGATGCTAATTCCAACATGCTAAAAGAATTAATCCGCAACTTGCAAAAATCAATCCCTATTGTTCTGATCTAGGTTTCATCACTTCCTAGAACAAGCATTAAGCTTTATTTATCCACATGCATGATAAATCAATACCAAACTCATCTACATCAATTTCCATCTCGGCCTAAAGATTTCGATAAGGTTTGATAATCCCATTGAACCTAGGACTCCTAGAATCAACAATTGTCACTTCGACCAACTTTAGCTTGACTCAAGATACTTGAATCCAACAATAGCATTCATAAATCTCAAGATAAGTTGTACACCAAATCCATCAAAATATGAACACATAAGATGAAGCACAGGGATAAGAAACATATTTAAACAGAAAAATCAAATTATTAAGAACAAAAGTCTCACCATAGATTTATTGATCAAAAATACCTAAGGAAAAGAAGTATAAGAGTTTAGCTACTCATGGATTTAGAACAATCCATGAGAGACTTACAAAGCTAGAGGTGAGTGGCTGCCTCCTCCTCCTTAACGCAAAACCCTAAGAAAGATATGGAAAACTATGTGTAGAAGGGTGTAGCTAGGGTTCTAGGATAAGAGGGTATATATAGGGGACGACCTAGGGTAGATTTTAGAGTTCTAGCTGGCTTAACAAACCCTAGGGACGTGCTGGGCTTCTCTCCAAGTCTTCAAGCTAATCCAAATAGGATTTTGGGCTCAAATTGATCAATCCCGCAAAAAAGGCCAGGACAGTTTCTGTCCGCTGACTTCAGGGGCATTTTCGTCCATGAAAACATCCAAATTGGGCTTCGACCAAAACATGAAAGTTGTAGCTCTCGGAGTTAGCTTTCCAACGCCTACTCATATGCCTCAAACGGAGCTCTGGATCAAAAGTTATGGCTTATTTACAGAACTATCACCAAATCTGGAAAGTATTGAAGTAGCTTCAAGAGGAAGTGACATGGGTTGCCGATTGTGGTGGCTGGGTTATGGCTGTCCCGACTCCCCCTGGGCGCCCACATGGCTTGTCTGAAGTCCCATGTGGTTTGTCTGATCACCCAGGTGCTTCAGTACTTGGTTCGACACCTTGACATGTCTTCTTGCCTTGAACTTGTCTTTGCTCCTTTGCCTTGAAAACTCTTGGCAATAAACTTTATAACCTTCATAAGCATAAAATTTACTATTCAAGCTATTCAATCTTGAATATGATAGTTTCTATTCTTCATCCAAAATGTCCTTGCAAAATACTTGTGTCATAAATCATCCAAAAAGGCTCCAAAAAGATACAAAATTAATGATTTTGCACTTTTCTTCTCTTTAACACCTATAAACACAAATATACCAAATATAAGGCATAATCAAGCATAAAATACCCAAAAAGCATAGGAAAATGACCATAAAAAGATGCATAATTTTGGTCTGATCATATTTCCCCCACACTTAAGCTTTGCTAGTCCCTAGCAAACTAGTGTTAGTTCTAAGAAAACAAAAAAGGTTAGTGCTAAACTAAACAATTTATTGATTCCATTTTCGTAGGTGTACGACGGCACTTAGCTCGTGACGCAAGCCATTTAAACCTAAGACTGATAGAGGTACTTAGGAGGTGTGATGTTACCTGAGGGTTTTCTTAACTAGAACGACACCCACAAACATTATGTAAACATTGACTAGAAATATCAAACTTTAGAAAACAGAGTACTTCTAACAAATTAAGAATTTAATCTAAATTTTCTAATCAAATGCAATATAAGTCAATAAAAATACAAAGACCATAAGATTCAAATCAACTATGCACAAAACCACTCCAATCAATAATGTAATCTCTAAGATCAACATTCCTTGGATGAATTTGACAAGGAAAACTTACCATAGGCTTGTATATACATCTATTTCCAAAGAGAAAGCAATATCATGGATATTCATCAAAGATTAGAATGGGTTAAAAATGATGGCTTATTTTTAAGAAAGCAAGGTGTTGGGGGTCTTTTTGTCAGCAGGGGTGACGTGGCGCTGTATGTTGATGTGGCACCAAATCACCTTGTACATATGGATGGAGTCGCCAACTAGATAAACCTCTAGCAAGTATCAATGGATAAAGAAGTGGTCTTCACCCCCTATTCCGGGTTCTAAGTCAAGTATAAAGGAGGACCCAGCTCTCCAAGTCTTCCCGCCTTTGAAGTTTTGAATAGGCTCGTGTTGCAGCAGGGCGATGTCTTCTGGGTCTCAGCAGCGCCTCCAAGCAGAAATGCTTTCCTCCTTAGCAGTATATTACCTTCAGCAGCATCTCGCCTCGGGAACTGATCTACTGACCTCGTTTGTTGGTGAAGATAACGAACCTCGATTAGGGTGCCCAGCAGCGGGACCTCCTCAGCAGGGTGACATGTCAACAAGGTGTCCCCACAGCAAACAGACAACTGTCCACCACTTTAAATGAAGAACAAGGGACACTCCAAGAACAAATAACACTTTATGGAAAAAGGAAGAAATATTTGGTTAGTGAAGAGGATATAAAGGAAAATAGTAAGAGAGGTTTGGGAGAGGAGAGATATTGTGTTGAACTAGGGAATAAGACTTGGCTAGTACGGTTTACACCTCCACAATGATCTACATGGAATCCCCCTCAAAACTTCATCTTCATCTTCCTCAAAGAGCTTGAAATGGAGTTTCTTGGGAGCTTCAAGAATGGAGAACTTTGGGAGCTTGAGAGTGTAAAGAAAAGTAGAACAATAGCCTTTTTGTCTATGGCTTGGTGTATGTTGTTGTTGTTGTTGTTGTTGTTGTGAATAGTGAAAAATGAGATTTATTTATAGGCAAAGAAATTGGTCTTTACCCATTGTGGTAATAGCCTGCGTCCCAGCATGGACCGGTTTGCTGAAGGCTCTGTAGAAACTTGGAGGACAAGAAGAATGTCACTTTCATGTGTCATCTTGCTGGCATACTCCATGTCAGATGTGATCAGGTGCTGACGCCCTTCTTCTCCCAAGAAATATTCCTCATACTTGGTGAACACCTGGCTGTCATGGAAGTTTCTTGAAGAGCTGAAATGGCTTCCAGCTGGAGTGTACTTGCTGTCCGGTAAATATCCAACGGTCTGTCCTCTGTTGCTGCGTATCCATTGTGTATTTCTTTTACACAAGTTTCCTCTTTCATCAGCATTTAATGCTCAAGGACAAGCATTTAATGCTTATGACAAGATTCCCTTCAACCCATGTGGAGGTAACGTACTTAGGGCTCCAAAGTCTCTATTACCCTTCTAATAATTTTTATGTCAATCACCATTAACTCACCCAAGCAAATAAGTTAAGGATTTGACTAAAAAATAATTAGAACACAACAAATACCTCGTAACCAACCAAACCATGCTCCCAACTAAATCCCCCATGGACATGGGCTTGGGGCCACGTGTCAGCACCTACATGGTGCCACAAATCACACTTGTTAGTCATTCATTTGAATCAAATAATCAATAAATAATGAGACTAATCAAAAGGATAATAAAATAAAGGGAAATAGATCAAATGGAAGAATACTTCCCTGTAGGTGACTCCCATGCATGACTTGGCTATGTGTCGCCACTTCACAATGTGGTGGGCCCCAGCAGGACCCGATAGTGGGCCCGGTACACCAGCAGAGGTCGATGAACAGTAATCTCCCAGCAGAGGCAAAAACATAAATCTGCCTTATTAACAGATTCCATCATCAATGTGCCTTGGGGGTTGCCACATCAACTTGGTGTGGGTCCCAATAGTGCTAAATAATGGATTTGGTATCCCAGCAGAGGTCGTGAACAGTAATTCCCCAGCAGACCTCCGAAACCACAAAGTTATCATGAATGGCCGAATGGAGCTCTTGGCCATGGCTGATCAAATAGATCAAGGGTGATGAATAGAATAGTATAAAGACAAGGTAAGAGACATAATGCTCAATTACCAATGCCTTGCCACAAAGTGGACCTTTTGTAATAGTAAAGACAAGGTGAGAGACATAATGCTCAATCATCCAATGCCTTGCCACAAAGTAGACCTTTTGTAATTGTAAAAAGGAAACCATGGGGTTTTACCACTCTAGGCCGGTCACCATGATTTGAGCTACCTCTTGATATATGGGTTCTTTATAATCAAGTGGTGACCATTCTAGTTGGGATTACCACCACATTGGTAGCCTTTGAGGAGAATAAGAACGCCTTTGGAGGCTTTGATAGAGATTTAGGAAGCCATAGATAATGTTTATGTGAGACAAAAAGGTGTTTGGTGAGGGTTGAAGAGAATGCCTCTTTTTGTTTTTGGGAGAAAAATGGTCAATAGTATGTCCCCCTCTTGGAGTTAAGATAGGGTTTAAATAGCCATTGTTTACGGGCTTGTTTAATTAATTGAGAATAATGGGCCTTTGAAGAAGAGATGCTCTTTTAGAAAGAGATGGACTTTAATAGGGTAATGGCCCTTTATAAGGAATGGACTTAATGGAAAATAATGGGTATTAAGAGTAGGACCCATTAATTAGGAAATGATCTCCCCACAGATTTAGGTGCTGGCAATGACCTCAAGGACATTCCTGCTGCAGTGCCTCCTTTAGCGTCTATTGAAAAGACTCCAGTCAGTAGTTCAGCTTCAGCTGAGAAGGCTTCTGCTCAGAAAGCTGCTGCTGAGAAGCCCCTGTCGTTGGTAAGTATTTGACTTCACTTTTATTTTCTTTGCAAGTGTTCATCTCAATGCCTCATTCATGCTGTTTTCTCGGGTTTCCCAGCTGCAAAGGCTCCTTGTGACTAAGATGTTGTTGTAGATGAGTTCATGAAAGCTTTCAATGTTGGTAAGGCTCCTTTGACTCCTCATTCCTTTGAGCGCATTGTTAAATTCCTTTGGGATTTATGCCTAGGGAGCATTCCTGCTCTGTGTATTGGTGGAGATACAGGGCCTGTTGGTAGCAACAATAAAGCTCCTGTTCCTTCATCAAAGATTATCCAACCTTCATAAGGACATGATGGTAAGGTTCAGTTTGATTGGCTGCTGCATGTTAGTAATCTAAGCAGCATAATAATGATAATTTACTTAAGAAATGCAAGATATTTGAGATTGTGTTAATTCTTCCCTTTTAACTTATGTTGTAGTCGACTCTAAGGAAGAAGATGAGAATGAGCATTTCGTTCCCATGCCTGACTTTGGTGGATATATCCTGCTGATAATCATGAGTATTCGATGGACTATGCTCAAGCTCTGCTGCACAGAATCGATGATTACGACTTCACAGCAGATGTCACCGTGGATCACTTCCATCGCTTCCATGATGAGAAGATCAGGATAGGGCCTGCTCAAATCCAAGTCCACAGCCATGTGTATAGTTTCGCCAAGAGACTCATAAAGACTTATCCAAACATGTACAACAAGCTCAGGCATGGTTCCTCCTTCATTGGATCGGCTCTTGATTTGCTCTACTTTGCCCTTCATGAGATGGAAGACACTCCTCTCAGCAGCGTGACCGAGGCTCTCATTCTTAAGTGGAGTGGACCAATCAAGGCAGCCCACCAGCTAGGTATGCAAGTTGATTTTGCTAGTGCTCATTTGAGGACTGTGACAGAGGCCTATTTAGGTTCCCTAGCCCTTGCTGCTGCTCCCCCTTTAGATGCCTCACTGCTGAAATCCAAAATTGAGAAAAAGGAGCAAGCTATTGCTGCACTCCAGCAGGATATCCAAGAGTTGCAACGCCAGCTGAATGTGACACAAACTGGTCCTACCCCTGCCATGCGCCAGAAGCATCTTCAAGTCCATTCTCAATTCCACGGCAAGAATGTTGGACTTGATTTACTTTGACTTGTTTTTTAATGATTTAAACCCTTAATGTGTTTAGGGTTTTGAAAAAAACAAACAAAGCTTTATTTATATGTTTATTTGGGTATGTATGAAGTATTTGGTTGGATAATTTGCTAAGTATTTAGGGAAATTTGGAATATTTGGATCATTTGAAGTATGTTTGGGATATTTGGATTATTTACATTTGCTGGAAATATATGAAGGTATGTATCATGTATCTGCTGGGTTTATTTTCTTTTGAGTATATAGGATAAATAGGGATTGAAATCATATGACATAGCCAAGATAAACAAGATGACATGTAGTCCTGAAATTCCTCCTTTATTTAATAGTAGGATGATTTCCTTTCTTGGTATATGCTTGCACAAAAATGAAAGAAAACAAAGGCAAATAGGAGATTAGAAATGCTAAAATCAAAAGATGCCAGCAGTGACTTTACTGCCAGCAACCAGGACATAATCTTGAAACTTGAAATCAACAATAGTAGGGTTTAAGCCACTTAGCGTTTATGAGCTCTAATCCAGGGCTTCCATCTTGAGCTTCAATCTTGTAGTAGCCGCTGTCAAAAGCTTCCTTGATGATGAATGGTCCCTCCCAATTTGCTGCAAACTTGGAGGGCTTGGCTAGATTGCGCCTGATGTGATCAGCAGCCTTCAGCACAAGTTGCCAGCAGAGAAGGTCCTTCCTTTGATATATTTGTTGTACAACAGCGTCATTCCATCTTGGTATTTCTACCCATTCTCTTTGGCCTTGCTTCGCTTCTCATCAATAGCTTCCAAGTCTAGTAGCCTCAACTGGCCACATTCCACCAAGGAACAATCCAATTCAGTGGATGATAGGATCCTGGCAGAGGGCAAGATAACCTCTGCTGGGAGCACAACATCACTTCCATACACAAGAGAGTAGGGAGAAAAACCAGTGGCAGTTCTTGTTGAAGTCCGATAGGCCCATAGAGCATCCGGAAGGTGTTTAGTCCATCCTCCCTCATACTCAAAGACCATCTTGCTAAGAATCTTCAAGAGGACTTTGTTGGTGGCTTCGGCTTGTCCATTACCTTGAGGATAGTAAGGTGTGGACCGCCTATGCTTGATCTTGTAGAGATTCAGCAGCTTCCCTACATCTTTATTCACAAAAGGAGTTCCATTATCACTAATAATATTGTAGGGAATGTCGAACCTACAAATGATGGCATCTTTGATGAACTTGGCAATGGTTGAACCTGTGGCTTTCCGAAGGGCTTGGGCTTCCACCCATTTGGTGTAGTACTAGGTGACAGTAATGATCCACATGCAACCATCCGAATTGGGATTGATCGGACTAATGAGATCAAGCCCCCAAGTGTGGAAAGGCCATGGAGTTCTCATGTCTTGGAGTGCTGATCGGTCGTTTAACAATCATAAAAATAATCCCCACTAAAACTAACTAAAGTAGATCCCACAGAGAAGGGTTATAATTGTGAAGATCTTTTCCAAAGAATATATCTTTTCCAAAAATCACTTAGAAAATAGGGGATTAAAAATATCAATTGAAAAGAAAGCAATTAAACTAAAAAGAAAGCAAAGTAGATTAAATCTAAATCTAGGGCAAATTATAAAGAAAACAATAATTATAAAGCATACTTCTTCTCCGATGGTATGAATCAATCAAATTAACTATGAATCCTTGATTTAAAAGGTGAATTTAGCATCTTATTCTTGATGATAACTGGTCTCAGAAATTGAACATGTATATTAGATAAGAGGTCGGTCAAAACTGCAGTTATCCCTTTTATTCCTTCAGTGATCAATTACTTTTTCAGGGCCTAAAGATCACTTGAGAACAAAGCATTAAGAACAATTAATTTACACACATGCCTACAAGTAGAACCATACGAAGAGCAATTTCTCACCCCTCGATAAACAAACTCCCATTAGGCAGCGGTCAAATAAACCTAATTTGCTACAAATAATCAAACTCGGAGGTCAAGCCTTATCTGATTTAGCTAAAGATCTATCCAATTACGTCATTAGTGGCCACATAAATCAATAAGATTCAAGATCATAAAATAAAACAGGGATTTGCTTACTATCAATCAAGAACTTAACACTAAATTATAAGTATAGAAATCTCACCATAATCAATTGATTGAATTCACCAAAGGATAAGAAGTATTAAGGGTTTAGCTACTCATGGACTTGGGAAAATCCATGAAAGGCATAAGAAAACTTACAAGACTTGAAAGAGGCGATATCTTCCCTTGAAAACCCTAGGTTTATCGCACCCATCTATGTTTAGAGAGGGTGTCGACTCCCATACCTAAAAACTAGAGAAAAAATAAACTAAAGAAAGGTAGAAAAAGAGAATTATGATTTGTGAATTGTGTGTAGGTCTGTGATTTGTGTTACAGGAGGTGGCTTTATATAGGGGACTTAATTAGACTCCTCATAGACTTAGGAAAGGGTCTAGGACAGTTCTAGGCTTAACTTGGACTCCAAGTTGGATTAAAAGTCTTCCTAGAGTAGAATCCAAGTCAAAATAGGATTCTGGAATTTTCTGGATTTTTGTAGAAATTTCGACGGAAGATTAGGGCTTGAGAACAACAGAACTGGGTTTGGACTTCGAAGGAAAGTTGTAGATCTCGGAATTAGCTTTCCAACGGCTACTCATGGGCTCAAAACGGACATCTGAGCAGAAAGTTATGGCCTTTCTACCGAGACTCCGCTGATTCCTAATCCAAATAGGACTAGTTGCGGGAAATTATGGGATTTGGATATTATGGAGTGTTCATGCGGCACCAATTGGGGTTTTAACTCCAATTGTGGGCTTATATGTGTAGACACCCGTTTTTGTCCTATATCCTTTAATTTGGATCGAGTTAGCATTAGGGTCATCCAGGGGTATTTTGGTCATTTGCACATTCAGGGGCATTTTAGTCAATTAATAGCCCATTTTAACTTCTTGGTATGTTAGTCCTTTTGTTAAACCATTTGCCAATTAGCATTTAGTTTTATTAGATTGCATTACTAATTAGGCATCAGCATTCATATTAGCAATTAGGCATTAGTAGTTTAGTCATCTATATGAAATCATTTTGGGAATCTAATTCGATTCATACAATTGGACCAATTCTTCACATTGCATAAGTAAAATTTGCATTTAAATAGAATTTGCATTTTCATTTCGCAATAAATAATTTGTAGCATCGTTACTACAAAATAGAAAAATAGGTTTATAATGTCATTTTCCATGGTTTAATTCTAAGGTTTGGACGTGTTGTTCCTCCAACGCCTTTTGTTTCCCCTTTGTTTCCTATTTTAATCCGATTCTTTCTTTGGTTAGGCCTTGCCCTTTCATTAATTTATGTTGGACCAGAAACACCTTTGGGCCTTTTTATCATGTACCCTTGGGCCTTGGATCTATTGCAACTAGAAATCCAAATGCATTTGAGAGTCACTTTTGACTCATTTTCCATTACATAAAAAATACTACGAAGAATAATGCACTTCATTTGCTT